>CM044448.1:1662689-1691714 GCA_024363595.1 Xenopus borealis | reverse complement strand
CCCCCCCCCCCCGACCATAGATTTCTTTTTTCCATTAGGGTTTAATGGAAACTCAGGGGCCACAGGTGACTGATAGTCCCACTTACAGCAGCTTAAAGGTTCAACATCTCTATGACAGAAACAATCCAGGTTTTTAAATTTATGCACAGGATCATCTTGAGTTTTAAGAGTGTCAGCGACACTGCACATGCTCAGTGTACTCTGGGCTGCTCTTGAGAAGCTGACGCTAAATGTCTAAATCGGAGCTGCCATGTAATGAAAATCTGAATTACTTACTCATCTTTCTTGTATTATGACTTTTATTTTGTTTTCTATAGATAACAGTTTACATAGCAAAGACAGGTGACACTGGTCTCCCACTGTCATGCATAAAAGCAGCAATAAACGTTAAGTTACTTCTGACAATGTCTGTGTCCCACGTCTCATTGTTAAGGTAGAAGTTGGGACAATGTAATTGGGTGGAAGGACGGCCAAGGTTGCTGCCAGTAACCAAATCCTCATTCAAAACTATGAACCCAGGGAGAACTGAAATTAAAATTTGAGGATGGACAAATAATGATCAACACTTATCAATCATAACAATCAATGAGTACAATACAGTGCCTTCTTTAATGGTGAACCATCGTATGTGCCCTCGTCTGTACAATCTCTAAAGCATTGGGGATCATAGTAACTGTTTATTTTGTGTCACCCGAATCAGCAGAAAAGAGGCTGGAGGGTCTGGGGCATCTTTGGAGACACGGGAATGGCCTCTGTCACATCCATGTCTGATCCATCCCTTGCAGCCACATAATATACAGGGATAGGGGATTGAAAGGAGTGGGAGATGGAGAAAGGGAACAGGAGAGAAAAACACATATCGGGAAATAAAGACATATAGGGTGATAAAGGGGAGAGTGGGGACTCAGAGTACTCAGAGACCAGTGATCAATCAGGAGAGAAGTTGCGCTGGTCACCATCAGAACTTTATTTACAGTCCATGATTGGGTTATAGGAAAGCTTTCCATTATGCTGTCAGCAGCTGTGCCCGGGCCTCCACTGCTATAAGTTATAAGTTCCAGTTGTGACTTTATCTGCTCCATGCCTTCCTATTGAAGAACTATAACTTCTCTTTTACCTACTTCTAAAGCCTTGTTTCCTTTCTGGGTTACAGATCCCTGCAGGCTGGGTATGTGCTTGCCTTGGACTTGTGAAGGAAATGGAGCAGAATAAGGGAGGGCGGGCAGGCTGGCACACTCTGGGTATCATATCTGTATCCAGGCCTGACATCTCTTTGCCATACGACATAATAATAATAAAAGAAAACGTGCCCAGGAGGCTTAAGACCACAAAAGGCTCATTTATTTCTAGCTTTATGGTCAGCTTTCCGCAGCAGGGGTCTCGTTTAATTTCACAAGGACAAAAGCTTCGAAGAGATTTGCGGGGGAGCTAACGTACCATCTGAAAATAAAAGGGGGAAAATGTATTTTATAAATGAAAGATTTATTATATTAAGCTGTTCTGTTGCACAGCTCATGCAAGAGATGGGGCAGCATATGGATGGGTAAACTGTAGGTGTGTATGTACCCTTGTGCACATAACACACAATGTAATCTATCAAATCAAGATGGGGGTTAAGGGCAGAACTCCTTGTGCCTTGTACCTCCTGTGCAAAGTCCAAGTAAACCTGTGCACTGCGTCTGAATTGCCAATAAATTGAGTTTTTGCATTGTGTACTAAATTTCCTTTTTTTATCTGCATCTGAAAGTGGAATGGCACAGATACAGTGCAGCATGGGGCAAAACCGCAGATTCTGAGCTTTCTGTATAACAGGTTTCTGGATAACCTGGATAATATAAATTATATGTTTTAATTTTCAATTGGCTTGGGCAACCCTGACCCATCCCATTACAGCTTGTGTGTTTTCCATTAGTATCAGTTTAACACAAGATTTATTTGCTGTTAGTTGGAAACCGATCACTCTGTAACCTTGAATTTGCCAATGGTGGTGTGGACAGTGAATAGGGGTACAGCCAATACCCCCTCCTTTTCTGCTATATCAATGGTGAATATATCTCATGGCATCAGAATGGCACTGATATTTGGCAACGCAGGAATAAAAAAGACATTGTTTCCACTAGAGCCCCCCCCCCCACACACACACACACACACACACACACACACTGAAACACACAAGCTGGAGGATGCCAAAAGCTTTGAGTGTCATGGCCCATAGCTGAGTGTGTGTATTTCCAGTGCACAATGAAAGAATGTGCTCTAATTCTTCTGACCGCTCCCTAGAACAATGCAGCAGAACACAGCTCCCATGTAATTGTCCTTAATTAGACAAAAGGACTTTCTTCTTAAACATGTATTTGGAATGTGTCCTCTCAGCTATGATATATTTTCTATACCCTTTGAGTTAAGCAGCAAATTCCTCCTGTTCTTCCTCCTTATTTCTTTCTTTTCATAGTGCACAGGGCATGGTGGAATTGTGATGGATCCCTCTGGTTAAACACTTCCTACACAGGGTGAGGGCATGGGGTCACTAATGACCCCAACAATATTATACCTCCTCATACCAAGGCCCAGGAGGTGGTTGCAAGGAGATCTACATTGGATCAACAGTCCACTACCCCATCTTCCACAGCACCAGAGGGGTTATGGTGTAAATGCATGGTAGTTGCTCTTTTTGCTTTCATGCAACAACATGCAAGCGAGATTTGCTACTTCTGGGTTGGTCAATCAGAAGCAAAGGACTTGGTGACTACTCCAAACCATCAGACCTTGATGTTGTTATAACCCTAAAACAGCAATAAGAAGTGCAGCAAGCTAATGGTGGAAAGGTGCTTGTCATAGATTGACACATGTTTCCAAGGGCCCCCTAACCATTTCAACTTTAACAAAATGTTTTCTTCTGGTTCTTGAGCTTTCTCCCTTTAGCTCTTCAATCTTTGTGTTGATCGTGCACTTTATGTCCTTATCTGTCAGTCTGCCTCCCTCCCCTTTCACAATATATCTCTCACACCTCATCATTCCCCATTTCTTTTACTTCTACTTCATAAACATTCAGCTCCCAAGCCCAGATTTTCTTACATTTATTCACATTCTGGACGAACTGACAGCAACAAAACTTCTTTGTTGCCAAGCCAGAAATGAGTTGCTTGCAATCTAATGGGCTGAAACACTCTACAAAACTTATCTCCAACAACTTGATGATAAGGGTATACAGTACATGGCCCTTAATGTCTTATCCTGTTAGACTCCTTCAAGTCTTTACAGTTGCATTTCATGTGTACGATGGTGGTGGGTCTGTATTCATAAGAGCAGAAACAAACCCTCAATGCAGGGTTAGGGGTATTTTTTTCTAAATTCATTATTAGGGTCTGGTCTTGTTGGTACTGACCAGCAATCACGAACTTGGTGGTATAGACCTGTGCACTACAGCAGTACAAACTGTCATTGTTCCAAGCTGATTCAACTGAACATTATCAATTTAAGGAAGAGACTCTTCTAGTATTAGTACTCTTATGGACTTGAGTCACCTACCTCAGCAGCAGAAAATACTCAAGGGGCTCCCAATGGGTCATCCACTTTCTGTTGGATGTTAATAATATAGGAAAGTACAACTTCCTGTTAAACAAACTGAACGTTAGCAGAAAACTTGTGTTAGTCCATAGTCTCTAGTGGGCACAAGAGGGGTCTAAAAAGAGTATCATCCAGTTTGGAGCTATAAAAGCAGCCAGACTATTCCTTTGGACCCTGAAGACCAATACATACATTCTTCAAATACTACAATGAACAGACCTCATGTTTATCCTAGGATCATCTAATAATATGTACAAGAGCTTTATAGATAAATTGGGGGAGACCGCTAACTCATATTTTCTCTTTGTCATGTCATGGGGGTCAATGGAGTTTGTTTGTCTGCTTGGAGCCTGTGACGGCAGCATTCGCATCCTCTCCCACACACCATCGCTCGGCAGGATGGGTTACCGTGACAACAGACAGCAGGGACCACAATACCACGCGTGCCCAGGGACAGCTATGTTGCCGCTGCCACATTAGGGTGCTCATAAGGTGGGTGTCTATGTGTGCTCACATATTAGTGCTTATGTTTCTTCCTGAGAACCTGCCAATAAACACAACATGTTCAATCATTCTTCACTTAAAGAATCTGCTCTTTACGGCGAGCCAACAAGATTTGCTTTCTACATATGGCAAAAGCCTATTATTATTCTAGAATTTACACATCACCATTTGTTGTCTCAATTTATTTTTATGCATAAGCATAAATGGTCTTCAAACAAGATCTCCTTTGGTATTCGTGTGATTTCCTGTATTGGTACAACTTTGGAAATAAAATGTTGTCAATATTTTATCTTTAGAGAAAGAAAACGTTTGATAAAGAGGAAAAACATTATGTCTATTGTAAGCTTCTGGATCCACTTTCTTCACATTAAGGAAGTTTATGTACACACTGGGGTGACCATTTCAGGGTACAAAACAAATCACACAAATAAATCCTGCCCACTGGGTGCTGACTTCACACATGAAGAGTTCCCTTACTAAACTGGGTCCCTTGTGGACTACCAGTAAGAAAACATACAAGTTGGGGTCACCCCTTACTCCCGATTCCTGTGGGTATTGTACAGCCTCCTGGCGCTCCTTAGTCAGACAGCCCCTCTGTCACTTGGTGTCTCTCTCTGCACCTTCTAGTGGCAAATGTCACCCCAGCCCCTCTGGGAGTTCGTCACACAGGCAGGTTTCCTTCCTGCTCTCAGAGAGCTTCCTAACAGCCTCACTAGAACTAAATACCTTTCCACAGGACAGAGCTCTAATCTGTAAGCTGGACTTCTGGATGGGAGAACATGGCTTTCCTGTTCTTTCCAGAATACTCCAGCTTCCAGGACCTTTCTACCAAAGCCTTTAAACAGAGAACATATTCTCTGTTTATGAACACCCTTCCAGGTGAATCCCTATACCACAAAGGAGAACTTAAACAGAAAACACACATTTTCCCAAGTTGTTTTGGTCACTCTACCACACTATCTAATATTACTTTCTTCAAAACATTATTGTATTGGTTTCCAAGCAATCCATCTGTGAGTTCCATATTTGGTTTCCAAGTACTCAATCTTTTGGTTCCATATTTGGTTTCCAAGCAGTTCATCCCTGGGTACCATATTTGGTTTCCAAGCAGTCCTTCACTGGTTTCCATATTTGGTTTCCAAGCAGTTCATCCCTGGTTTCCGTATTTGGTTTCCAAGCAGTCCATCTAATCTAAAATTACCCGTGAGCCACATTTAAATTTAAAACAAAGTTGTGAAGCAACACAAGCATAAAAACAGTTCCTAGGGGCTACAAAATAAGGGCTCTAATTGGTTAGTTGGTAGCCCTTATGCAGAAAGTCAAATTTAGGTGTCTCTTTTCGGTAGTGCACATGGTCTTTGTGCCTCCAAAACTTGCCTCCAAGCCAGAAAACAAAATTTGCCATCTGCTTTGAGGCCACTTGGAGCAACATCAAAGGGTTTGGTGAGTAATATGTTGCTAGTTGGGGATCACTGGATTAGAGGAACAGAACTTTCAGTTGAAGCAGAGTAGGGGATTCCCTATCCCCCACAGCTAATTAGGATCAACAAATATGTTTTTACCCATCTCTTCCCCAGTATCACAGTTCATTTAGAGTTATGCATCTCCTGCTTAATTCTCAAGGGTCCCCCTGGCTTCTACATGACTTCATTTTATGGTATATTTAACCGTAACCACACTACCAATTTTATCTGTTTATTTAAAGTATTTCAAATATTAAGAATTATGATGATTAAGAAGAGTTTTCCTTTCCATTTTCACAGGGCAACATTTGTCTCTCTTCAAATGCACAGCCTGTAAGTGTTACTCCCTGTGTGTTTCATCTTACATAACTTCACTTAAGATCCAGTTTCTCCTCAATGGAGAGAAAGGGGAAACATATCCAGGTTCATTTATTTAAACATTAAATCGTTTTTACCAAATCAATGCCACAAGATGGAACAGGGAATTGGATTTATGCATCCCTTTGATTTTAATATGCCAGTGAGGATTTAGTTTGGTACTGAGCCCAAATGCTTGTGGTGGATTTAGTACTTGGCCATATCCGAAAATGATGGTTTCAGCGCATCTCTTCTTTATTGGAGTAGGCCCTACATTTATAAGGATCTCATGCTTCTCTATTAAGGAAACGGCACAATAACAAAGTCACATAACAAGGATTCCCACTTCATACACTGATTGAGATGTAATTCAATTTTTGCTTTCCTGATCTTCTTGGTTATAATGATGGAGCCTGATCGTTTCTCCTGGAAAACTGGAAATGGGAAAGCTTACCTTCTGACAGCTCCTTTTATCACTTCTCTGGCTGTGAAATCTTCATCTCCTCCTACACTGCATTGCTTAATGTACATGAAAGCTTTCCTAGAACGTTCTGCCATATGCAATAAGGGACATAGAAGAAACTAGCAGGGACATGTTTCAAACTGCCTCCAAAAAGTGTGTTGGAGATCAAAATTTGAATTTTGGAATTCCCAGCTGTTTGAATATTGTCACTGTTATAAATATTTTTTCACTGATTTGAGCAGGAGAATCCAAATATAGTACAATGTTTTAAATGGTTTGTTAGTTAGGATATTCAAAGACAATTAGCAATTGGGTTTCATTTTTAATTATTTGTGGTTTTTCACTTATTTTTATACAGCAGCTCTCCAGTTTTCAGTTTCAACGATCTGGTTGCTGGAGTCCAAATTCCCCTAGCAACCATGCATTGATCTGAATAAGAGATAGAGAATAAGAGAAAAAAGTAGCAATAACAATACATTTGTAGCCTTACAGAAGATTTGTTTTTTTAGATGGGGTCAGTGACCCCCATTTGAAAGCTGGAAAGAGTCAGAAGAAGAAGGCAAATCATTTTTAAAAAAAGGCCAGTTGAAAAGTTACTTAGAATTATCCATACTAAATGCCCTTTTAAAGGACGTCAACCCAAAAAATGACTCATAAAAGAAAGCACAATTATAAGCAACTTTCCAAAATGAATGTATTAAAATTTGTTGGTGCTTTAAAGGTAATTTGTAAATGTAATTGCTATTGAAAGCAGCATTTGCATAATTCCTGCTTGTTACATTTTAAACAATTAGGACAAACTGTTGTCGTTGTTATCACGAATTGGAAGAAAGGGATTTGTAAATAATTGTTCATGTAAAAAGAAATGTGTAATATCTGGCTTTTTTATCCCAGTTTTAATATTTTATTTCCCGATATCCGTAGATGGATATGGCAGTAGTGTTTGTGGGGGGCTAATTCGTTTTCGGGGGTTCTTGTAAGCAGCCTTAGCAAAAAGACTCCATTGATCCAACCTTAAATTTTGAAAGTTTTTTTTTTTCCTCTCAATCTATAGGCGCCCCAACCCCTAGTGTCAGTCTTAATTCCCCGCGAGTCCTGATTAACATGTTGGAACTCAGAGCAACTGGCGTCTGTTTCTCCTCTTCCAGCCAAAAATTGATTAGACGCTTTCTGGAAATATGTGTAGCTAAACCGCTATGCTAATTGAGGGAAATGGAGTTGTGTTTTTGCATGCTTCTGCAGTGATATCACTCCTCCTGTGCCGCTTTGGGTTTCAGCCCGTAACCGCTTCAGTGCCGGAGCCACGCTTGCAAGGAGTTAATAGTGAGCTTTAACCTGAGTTCATCATCCCTTCTTCAGTATTCTGTTCCATTCAGACTCATTTTGCACTTTGTTCAGCTGAGATCATCTACAGTCAGGTGTCGGCTCCAAATAGACTTCTAGCAAGGTGTCAGTCTGTCCTGCTGATCTGTTGTACAGATAGAAATCATAATTTGTAAAGAAGTTCATCCTATGCCAGAAAAACTAAAAGGTTTGGCACAGTGTTAATCACATATTTATAGGGATGTTACACGTCAAATAATGTGGTTCCCCTTTGGCGTAAAAGTGTGTGTGCCAGCTTTATGCCAGTATTAAATATCAATGAGCTTGGCACATGAATGGGAACAAACCCACACCAGTGACGTAAACGTTTGCAGAATTGTGAGACTTTTTAACCAACGTTTCACTTTTAAACATGAATTAGCTGCTGCTTCGGCAATTTGGCTTCATCCAGATAGCTATATACCAGTGTGAGATCTGGAAACCCATTATCCAGAAAGCCCCGAATTATAGAAAGGCCGTCTCTCATAGACTCCATTATGATCAAATAATACATTTTCTTAAAACATGATTTCCTTTTTTGGCGTAATAATAAAATAGTAGTTCGTACTTGATCCCAGCAAAGATCATTAGAGCAAAACCAGCCTATTGGGTTTATTTAATGATTTTCTAGTAGACTTAAGGTGTGAAGATATGACATTACAGAAACATCCATTATCTGGAAACGTGCTATCCAGAAAGCTCCGACTATGTAAGGGCCACCTTCCCATACCTTCTCCAAATAAGCGAGATGTTTAAAACTGATTTCCTTTTTCTGTGTAATAATAAAACAGTAGCTTGTACTTGATCCCAACTAAGATATAATTAATCCTTATTGGAAGCAAAACCAGCCTATTGGCTTTATTTCATGCTTATATGATTTTCTAGTAGACTTAAGGTATGAAGATCCAAATTAAGGAAATATCCCTTATCCAGAAAGCCCCAGGTCCCCAGCATTCCAGATAACAGGTTCCATACTTGTGTATATATTTCCTTGTTCTGTGTAATAATAAAACAGTAGCTTGTACTTGATCCCAACTAAGATATAATTAATCCTTATTGGAAGCAAAACCAGCCTATTGGCTTTATTTCACGTTTATGTGATTTTCTAGTAGACTTAAGGTATGAAAAATCTAATTACAGAAAGATCTGTTATCCAGAAAACCCTGAGCATTCTGCATAATAGGTTCCATACCTGTAAATGAAATGTCCCTTTGAGAGCTTCCAACTTGCAGCTCAAGGAGCCCAACAAATCAATTTTAAATAAACCCAATAGGATTGTTTAGCTAGCCTACAATATTTGTAGTTTTTCCAGTCAGCTAGCAAATGTACTTCAATCCTTTTGAAGGTTTTATTTTACTCATCCTGTGACATTCAACAGCCTTTCCACCTTTTGCAAACCTCAACTGCTGAATTCCATTTGTGTGCCGTGAATTTGATATCTTTGCTGTATAAAGAAAATACACTGCAGGATTCCAGAAACCTAAAGTCATCATTCATTTACCTTACAATCATTTTCAAGACGTTCTATAAATGTATACATATATAGCAACCTACCTACTACCTAGTTAGTAAATCTAGACTTATTTAGTACAGTAGCTATCTAATATATTCCATCACTGTTTCAAGTATAAATACTTTGTGCTCATGGTGACAATGGAAAGAAGTATGATTATACAGTGGATTAGTTATTGCTTCAGAATGAGAGTGTTCCACAAAATGTTGCTGTTGTATGCTGATCATTGGGCTATAGACTGGTCTTTAGTTACTCTGCATAACAGCACTCAAACTCATTTCATCATCTCTCCTTCAGGTCAGAACTTATGACTTTTAAACTCTTCCCTGATTTATCTCATTTACCTTGAGGAGGTAATGTCTAGATCTAAGATGTCCTATTGGCACCCTGAACCCATTCACCTTAGCTGGTACCACCTATATATATATGCCATTTCCCTTGGCAGTTTTCTACTGTTCTTGTATTTAATTACTTCTACAATACCCAAACTGACATCCATTACCAACCTTATCAGTCTTAAATGTTTTCTCCCTAGAGGTCAACTAAACATCATTCTGAGCCAATTTTCCTGATGCTCAGTAGACCCACCATAAATCCTACCGTATGGGATTTTTTTCTTGGAGCTTTCCCTGAAAGATATCTATTCTTCTATCCACATTATGTACAGATGTCCTTTCAGAATCATGTTGTTTACATTTGAAAAACATCTCCATCATCTATTGTTAACACTTCCCAAAATCATCTGCTGAGACCCATTTTCCAAGAACACAAGAACTATATATTAATTATGTCTATGGGGTAAAACACATTTGAATTCAGTTCTTCCCTTAGCCCCTATATTTCCAAATGAGCCCATAGGTAGAATGCCTGTAAAATACCTGTTAATGGAAAGTGCTTTCATCACTTGAGTTCCAGACAGGGAGACGTTACCTGAAAGTAAAATGAGTAATAAAAAGTAAGTTTGGTATCCAAAACCTTTTCTTGCATTCACAGGGCATTGCAATAAAACTGTTGGGTTCCATTCCTTTATTGCACAAAGCAGTTTCCTTTTTTAAAGGAAACATTTCTCTTGCCGTTTTAAAACTTGGTTATCTGTCAACTGAGTATATTTGGTAACATAAACCTGCTCTGAACTAATTAGACGGACATAAAAATGTAACAGAAATGTTGTAAAATTGGAATTTCTGGTATAAGAGTATCCCCTTAAATCAAATTCTGTAACCCGAGCCTTGTTAGTGATTATGTTTCAGAAATAGATGTCTTACTGCTTGTCCACCCCCACTCCAGCACCAAAATCTGCTGACTTACAATATGACTAAAATGGAAATATTCACAGAGATTGTCTGTACTAAAGTATAAAATGTGGATTAAGTATGGTATCCTTGACTCATAAAACAGCTGGATAACCTCTAGTGTACTTGCAGCTATAGGTATTCTTACAAAATATGTTCCAATGCGCACACAAAATGCCCATTATATCAACTAGATGCCATCCCACACACCTTTCTGCCTTTTACCTTTGCCCCAGCAAATTAAAAGGAATGTAAAATATGTAATATTTTGTATTATGAAACAAATTGAACTTTACACTACTTTCCATACATTGGTCAGTACTTTCACAGTTATCTGTAAATCTAATTTTTATTGAAAGCTGAAGCTATCTGTAACAGAGACAAGACTAATGGAGCTGGAGGAATGGCGAGAGTATGGAGGAGATAAGCGCAAAGTAAGGTGAGGAATCAATGAAAATTGCTCTGAGCAAATGCAACCCCTAGAAGGAGCACAGCCCAACTGCCCTGATCAAGCCTAGCTGACCCACATAACTATTTACTCTAGAATTATGAAGTTGCATCAAGGGTAAAAAAAATATACCTGAAGTTTATGGACCCAGGAGTCACCTAAAAAAGACAAGAGCCTTATGGGTTCCTTGGAGAAGTCAGCATAGAGGCTGAATGAAAGGATGTAGCAGCAGAAGGAAGTAGGACAGTTTTACATGTATGATCTCTCTCATTCTGAACCTTCTTAAGACACAAGGACTACTAAGTACTTTAAGGTGGCAGGGAGGCAACATTTAGATACTCCTAGGGGCCCTACAAAAGAAGGACTACAAATGAAAACATGTCTCCAATGGTGCTTGCCGACTGCTAACCTGAAAAGGGAGACCTTCATGTCTACTGTCTGTAAGAGATAATTATTCATAATACTGAAGTTTCCTGACAGCCATATTTGCTGCACAGACACTAATAAAAACTGATTGGAAATGAACACCCTACCATTAACAGAAAACACTTCCACACATTATTCAAGACATCAAGCATCCTTTGAATTGATCAATACTGTCAGTTAATAGCAAAATCTATTAAAGATCTGTAAACCAGTGTCCAATCATTTGCAAAACAGAACCCCTCACAGACTGGGAAATCAACCTGAAACAAAAATCAGACCTGAAGGCTAGCCATTACATCTTCAGTTGTACTTCCTTATAAAGCAGACAAAGACCAAACATGCGAAAACTCATATCTTCTCTCAGTCTTAAAACAGCCCATGTTCATTTTGTTAAAAGCTCCCATAGGACCTCCATGCAAGGAAGCACACAAGGCACGGCGCAGAAAACTAAACACAGTTCTCTAATTTCAATGGCATAACAGCACTCTGCTTGTCTACATGGCTTGTAGCTTTGTCTGACTAATAACCTTTGCACCTGCAGTCTTCTTGGTCATATATAGAGAGCTAGCTATATATTACCTGAACTTTCCACTTGCAATGCATCAATAAAGATGTCAGTGTCCCAGCTTCTAGGTATGCATTTGATTTTCTTTCTCTTTCCAGTTTTGACCTCAGTTTGTTCCCTGGCTGCTTGCCTGATACCTGTCTTCACCTCGCCTGTTTTATGGATTGCTTGTTGGTGTGAGGTGTGTCCTTCACACCGCTGATTGCTTCAGCCCAGATGTTCTTCTGATCTTGACTTTGGATTGGTCCCTTTTCAAGGCTTCCCTCTCATTCCTATTTATTCCAGTAGGTCTTGACAACTATGCCACCCTTGAATGAAGCTTCTGGCCCTTTTTCTAAATCCTGATGACACCGGAGTTGAAGAGGACTCAACCCAAAGCCAACAGTCCAAAGAAGATCCAAAATGTATTCTGGCAATAGATCCAGTAGTTCTTTCAGATACTCTTGTTGTTGTGAACTTTAGTCTTGCTATACCAAGGTGGTTAAAGAGATCAAATAGTGGAAGATGTTTACATCCTTGCAAATTGAGCACTTACTTTCAGATGTTTCTTCCATAAGCTGCATATGGGCAACATTTAGGAAGCAAAAATGTATTGTGTAATTAATATTTGATGCACGTGTGACCTCCCAAGATCTTACATTGACCATATCAGTCACATTGCATAAAAGATGTTTCTGTTTTCTATCATGTTTCCTTCTGCTTTTTACTGACTGCCTTGTTTCATAGAAACAGACAGATGGAGATGCCCATGCAAGCTGATTCTCAAATACAAGACCCTGTTAGGCTCAGACAGCCCATTATTTTCTGAACACGTATGTACTTTCCAGCTGAGCTGTCTTTCAGTCAGAAACCTTGAACGCAAAATAGTATTGTTTTGTCTTCCACCTCTAGCATTCTTCTCCTGTCCTTTCTAACCTGCCCTCTGCTGCCTGAAGAACACACAAGAGCTGAAGAAGCATTTCTTCTGCATATTGTGAGCTATATAATATATTTACTGCACTTCACAAGCTCACGGCTTCTTTCTGTCTTTGCTACAATGAGTTCCTGATTCCAGAGAACTAGATCAATGTAAAAAATTAAACCTTGCTTCTCTTTTTTGTTTATGAGATAATTTTTTTTAGACTTTCATCGTAGTGAGTGTATGAATTTGTTGCTTTTCAGGTCTCATTTGCACATGTTTTTTCCTTTCTCTTTTTGTTGCAGATGTTGAAATCGGTTTCTTCTTGCTGTTTATTCATGTATTTATATGCCTCAGATTTGTTTTTCATTTAGAGTATTGCCAATTTCAACACAAGTCAACCAATGTGAACAAAACGGAGAGCTCCTCCAGCTAAAGACCTTCAAGTTAGACTGTATTATATCTTATTATCACCTTAGCATGACTCTATAGGATTTTGGTTAATTTTTTGGGTTGCTTAAAGGTAAAGGTAATACACAGTGCCTTCTTTAATAGGAGAGTGTTCTATACATGCCCTGTAAATTAAAAGCAGCATCAAACATGTACCACTCCAAGATTTGAGGTCCCAAGAGTACCACTCCTGCTAACATAGCAGCCCAATGGGGTTCCTGGTTGATCCTCTGCCAGAAACGTTTTTTAAACCCAGTCACAGGCTCCAAGCAAAGCAAAAGCAAAGGGTGGGAAAATAACATGGTCAACAGGGTTAATATATAACAGTCAAATGTTAATAAAAGTAGCCAACCAACTAAACACTGCAAGCCTGAAGGCAAGTTTTATATTATGTGTATAAATGAAAGCTTTGCTGGACAATAAACAAGACAATGCGCACTATTGAAAAACCTCCCAAAAAGATGAGTTCCTGTCATGATTTGGCACCATTAGCCTAGAACATTCTGGTCACAGAAGCTGGAAACCTGTACGTGCATTCTAATGTCATTTTATGTCCAAGGACAAGAGCTTTGTTTTTGTTTTTGCAACATTTTATTGCATACCGACAAGGTAACATGAGTTTTAAGACCGTCTAGAAAATAAAATGTGACCTATGAAAAGGTTGGTCTATCTGTATTGCCTTGATTTATCCCCAAGTATAATTTATTAGTTACCTAGTCAATTGTCTTCATTCATTACAAAGTATGGAATTATTAATGCCTTGGCACTCATCACTATGGTGGTCTTCTTCTCAGGCAAGTTGGGTTTGATCAGGTCACTCTCACGTGTCCTGTTTTGTCTTTGGGGGATTGTCTGTCAGGAAGAGAGAAACCAGCTCATCCATCTGTGGATATGACCTATTGGTCAAAGTAGTTCTCCGCAGGGGTCATCTTTTTATAGAGAATTTAGCAGAGCCTAGAGTGTAGGAGCAGATGCAGCAAGAGACTTTACTTGGCTACCTGCAGTTTCCCCCATGGACAAGGTTTCTCGATGCACCTGATATGGATTAACTAATATTATGCTTCAAACAAAAATATGTTCTGTTTGTGTTTGCTGAATCTTCCCTTCTCTTGGCATACCTGATGAGCAGAAATGCTTGGATTATCAAAGCCACTTTCCTGAACCTTTAGCAGTTTTTAACTAGTGCAGAATCTGCACTAATCTTTTTGTTTAATAGGTGTTTGGGCACCTCTAATTGAGTTTGGAAAGGTGAAACTTAATACAAAAACTCTGTTTGTGAAAATTTTGTTTTGATCAGGGGTATTACCCTCAAACAATGCTTTTTGACAGCAATACAAATGTCAATAATTACAGTCAAAAACATTATCCCTCCATTTGCTGTCTGTGGGTATTGTGGGAAAAGACCATAGACCAGACTTTTTATGCTATTCCCATAGACAGCAATTGGAGAAAGTTTTGGACATTTTAAGTATGGAAGAAGCTAACCTCAAAAGAGGTCCTTAAATAATATATGGTGCAACATGTTGAATGGCATGACATTTCCATTAAAATGGGGCATAGCATACCTTGCTCACCATACATGATGCCCAGAAACCTGGGATTATTGAGGATTTAATTCACTGTAGCTAATCAGATCTCCTTGTCCATCTATCACTCTGATTTACTCCATCTTGTTACATTCTAACATAATATGAAGTATATTCCATAATATTCCTTCCAGAAGCTCCACTCTGCATGTCAAGCTTAAGGGTCTGCAGTTTCCTGGCCGAGAATGAGGTTCTAATGGCAGAGCTTCTGCAGTATATCATTCTCTTGGTCCTCTGCCAGACATCAACAAGTCTCTGAAGACTTAAAAAATAAGACTGACTACCACTGATCTAAGCTCCCTAAGTATCTAGGATGAATAGCATCTGGTCTTGGCCCCTTATTTCCCTTCTATTGATCTATTCTCTTTTGAGTCTCTTTTTAAGCCAGTTGTTTGGGTTCTGTTTAATGTATGTAACCTATTTCAATGCAAGCCTTCAGAGACCAACTCTTTTCATTTGGTGTAAATAGAAAAAGGAAAGTTTATCAAAACCTCTGCCTTCTGCAAATTTCTACCAACCAATTTTGGGGTTTCAGTTCTCGTCAGCAATGTGTTCTTCATTTTCAACTGTCGCTAGCATGATTGTTCTTTTATGTGTGCCATTTGTGTAAAAGCATACTTATCCTATTTAGTTTAGAACAGGTATGGGATTCCTTATCCAGAGACCTGAAAGTTTCAAATTATGGAAAGACCATCTCCCATAGAGTCTATATGAACCAAATAATTCTAATTGTTAAAAATGTTTTCCATTTTCTTGTGTACTTGATGATAGCTAAGATGCATAATGTATTCTGCAGTTGCTAGGTATATCTATATCTGCCCTGGGGGCTATTTTGAGGATGCCCTGGGGAAGAAGGGAAAAATTGTCAAGGATGGAAAGGTGAATCCCAGGGGTATGTATTTATAGGGTAGACCAGGACTATATATGAGCTATTCTATTCAGATGGGACAGGATGTTTCCTGATGTGTTGTAAAGGAGAAAAAAGAGAAAGCACAATTGCAAATACAATATGGTGGAACAGAAGCACAATAAAACATGTCTGTAAGTATGCTTTATCCCTCTGCTTGGCTTTACTGCCCAATCGCATAGGGACATGGTGCCTCAACTGGGTTTTAGGGAAAAACCAGGGTGGCAGAAGATCAACCACAAGTGGTATAGGTTTGGGTTCTCTTAGTGGAGGACTGACTTGTGAATGAGCTATAGGGTTGTACAAAAGCATGGTGAACACTGTTATTCTGCGTGTGTTATATCCCATTCAGGAGACAGACTGCAAGTTAAGAATAGTGCCCCTTGAAGGCTTCCTACCTGTAATAAATGCTTGGAGTAAAACAATTAAAGTGCAGTGGGTGTTGTTAGGCCCTGCTGGGTATATTGATTGGGTTGTGCTTGTGGGATGGTATTCACAAACCCATTAAACTCGGAGAGGACTGAGAAATAAAGGGGTATTGTGCAACTCTTAACCAAATCAATACAGAATGGTTTCACTGACCAAATAACTAAGGTCATTATATAATATGAGAATAAGGGGTGAGCGAGTGGTACTTTATAGTGTGAGAGAACTGTGCTGTTAAGAGGGTCATACAGGTCAAGGTATTGATGAAGGAAAGTGTTCTATGTGGCTAGTTTAATACAGATCAATATTCTGTATTATAATGATTCCTGGTATGTGCAATGTATTATATATAATGCTATTATTCTGCTTAATGGAATCTAGTTTACACTTGTGCTGATGAACCTCTCCCAACAGGCAATTGTGCAGGCTAGAATATGTCAGTAATGGAGATTACAACATAAGATTTGTGTCACAGCCCTATGACAATCTTTAGGCGATGGCGATAAATCTAGAATCATGATCAAATGCAAACTTAATCATTGCAAGAATGGCCACAGCCGCTTCTCTTCCTCGTGGTCCAATACCCTTCCTGCAACACACTGTATATATAACATGCACACATCTAATTAGTACAAAGATACACAGTCTAATTAGGTGACAAGGAGATATGACACTGGATCCCAGGTTCCAACAAAAGATCTTGAGGCAAACTCAATGGCATTTCTCAGTGCCCTCTGAAATATACCTATATTTTCTTGTTAAAATAAACATATAACTAACTGAAAATAGTTTAGTTAAACTTCTTATTATAAAACATTTTAAGGAGTGAGGGGCACTTTGTCGGCCACTCGTTTCTTCTGGGTGGCAGCGACAGACCAAACTCTGCATGTGCCAAAGACCTACATAAATCATCATCTTGAGTCTGATTCCTCACCACTTTTCATATCCTCCCAATAATCTGTTTTTACAAGGTAGCAATCCAAGGAACATGACATATCATCAAGGGTGAGGTCACTTTTTCTGGGCCTCTCCATAAGTGTTTTTCTCATAGATTGTATATTGACATACCATAATACAATGTCATCATAGGTAATCCACCCTAGTAATCACAATTCTACAGAGTATAGGGGCCTGGCTTCCAACATCTGCTTTCAGGGTTGTACTGGGACTTCTGCTGTGTTGTGAGGATAGTACTGGAACCTGATATCCCCTGGACTTTGTAGGAACACCCAAGTGAACGTACATGAGCCATGACATGTTTTGCTTCGTGATTTCATGCGTAACATGTTGGACGATGACAGGGAAGGATACTATGAGCTGGAAGGCTTCATTCTGTGCTGCCCGATGACCCAAACATGGGAGGAACCATTGGGCTATGGTCTGTGAGTATGATTTGGAAAGCAGCAATCTGCCTGAGGAACAGAGAGATTCCCACCTTAATGTTTACACTGCTGCATCTTTACTGTAACTGTGATGAGATGACAAGTAGGTGGTAGTGTCTTGAACACTGTGTCATTTTAGACCAATATATAATTTTTTTAATATTTGCTGTGATGAATAAAGACCATGTGCATATATATAGTAAATTACATTGCTACATTATATAAAGCCCCTGGTGTTTTTCACACCTAGACCACCTGCCTAGAGAAAAATATACGGTTCAGTTCTTGGTCCTTTGTAATTCTCCCCTATACACTCTATTTATCGATCCTCTCATTAACAGCTGAACCTGAAACTCAGATCTCTAACTTAACCTAACAAAAACCTTTAATCTTTCCACCTCAACCTGGTCTTCTCCAACTATGCCAACCATCCAAGAGCATACTTTAGTGTACCCTTTATTACCTATTACGGTTACCTGTACTAAAACTTACCAAGAAAAGAAGAACTTCAAGTACCAAAATCCATTGCTTCAACATGGAACAGGATGAGGGGAGAGGTTGAATGACTCTGCCAGCCTAAGGGGTGGGAATGCTTTCAGATTTTTTTTTTACAATGTTTCAGGTATATCACTCTGGGGTTTGATATGCCTGTATCTTCAACTGATTTCTCCTATAAACCCTTTCCCTGCCTATGATTTCAGTGGGCAAATGTGCTTCATGCACCCTCCTAGGCAATACATTTTTCCTGTGGTGTAACCTTGAACCTGGAGACTTTGCTTTTCCTGCCAAAGACTTAGCACATATGCCAGGGAGAAAAAGTTAAACAACATCTGAGTGCCACATTTGTGTAATGCCTACTACTGTGCCATAATTTCCTGGGACACAAGATGGAGTTCAAGAGTGCACCAGCAAGGATGCAGAAGGGATTTTATTTCTTCATGCCGTGCAAGTCTGTTTTCCTCATACCTGTCAAACTATATACAAGTAGCATTTTATGGAAGTCAGCTGAAAGTACAGATGGCTTCACAGAGGGACTTTTCTAAGGATCTCTATGTGTGTAACTGAGCAGCTGCAGCAGGTAGATAGGACTTAAGACTTAGGACTCAAGGATGGTGGTTGACAAATGTGGTCCCTGGAATGGGAGGCAGTTAAATATATTTGTAGTATGAAGGGGCCAACTCACAATCTCTAATACAGATCTAGGTAGATTTTTAAAAAATGATGGTGAATGGAGCCCAGGGGAATCTGTGGGCACCATAAGGGGGCAGAGATTTTGCATAGAGACCACGTGCCTTTTGTTAAGCCACAAACTTTTTTATCAAATAGAGATGCATGATCCTTGTTAAGGGAGGAAGGGGGAAGGCAGTAGAGAGAAGAACAAATAGGAAGCAGATGGAGAGCTCTGTTAACAAAAAAAAGTGAATTTAGGAAATAAGAAATGCAAGGTATGATGATGATGAAGATGAGAGAAGGGAAGAGGGAAGAGGGCAGAAAGTGACTGACAGACACACAGATATATTTAGCCCTACAGACTAAGGCAGAGACACATGGACCAATGGAGCATGCAGGAAGGCACCCATAAAGACAAGGAGGGTGGGACACCCCTAGGGATGTAGCAGATAGTGGAGTTCATAGGTCACAAAGTGATGCACCAGAGCTCTGTCGATGGGCTTTAAGGACATAAATGTGCAAGGCTTAGCACTTGAGCACAAATTGCATGCTCCCTCTTGTTAAACATCAACATTTAACATATGCATTATCCAGTAATGTATTTATTGATATTGTGTATTATGCCTTATTGAATAAAGTAGTGGTTGTAGAAAGCAACAAGTGTGAACTAAGTCTTTAAAACTATTTGCGGGTTAATATAGATATTAATATTTACCACCTCTTCATGGCACACAACTTGAGAAGCTGTTGCAAGCTGCCATTTTGAGTTTCAAGAAGTCACTTCGGTGCTCGTTTACTTAGGCAAAGTGTGAACAGAGTGCAATTTGGGAAGCAATTTGCCAAATTTTTTACCCATAATGCAGCATTTCCACTGTTCTTCACAGATAAATCTCCATAAGAACCTGCATTGTTGGTGAGGAATTTTTTGAAACCCCGGTTTATTGAGATGAAACTACACACACACACACTCTATAACTGCCGAGGATAAAACCAAATTGTGAGTAAATCACATCATAAGGAAACTTGAGTAAATGCACCAGTCTGGGCTGTTCTGATGAATTGTGCGCCATTTTGCAAAAGTACAAAGTGCATGGATGGGTTTGGGTAGACCGGAGACAAGGTCATGGCAGATTGGCATGGGAATGGGGTGTGCACCCTGGACTGTGCTCCTTCTTGGCCATTACTGTATATACAAGTCATCAAAGCAGGTTGAACCTGCGACCAATTGCAAGGGGTGCGTATAGACACAAGTGTGAACTACACTGCATGCTATCTCTCTCTCTTCTCTTTGTATTTACATGTAGCTATAAGCTAGAGTGCTCCAAACAATGCATTCCAGATACAGATCCCATACCTGTATGTAACTTATACATAGAGGATCTTTAAGGTGGCAGCCATGTTGTTGAGCACACAGATGTTTAGGTGCATTGAACGTTTCGAGGTTTGCAATTTATCCCTCTCACCCCGCATGCTTTGCAAAGCTTTATCGATGACTGCTCTCAAAAGGCAGATTATTTGTCAGAAAGGCTTTCCATGCGGTCATCCGATTTCCCCCCCTTCATAATACTTCTCCGGCCATTCCAAATTATGAGCCGTCTTAAAGGAAAACGGAAAATTTGACAGGCTGCAATGTTTTGCTTTTTTTTTTGGTGGGGGGTAATTCTATTTAAATGGCTGCATGGGGGATTGCTACAATTCAGTACAGGGTTTATACTGCAAAACTGTCAGTTTGCTGAAAAAACATTGCTTTTAGCTCATACCCAGAGGTTAAGACTTGTTTATCTGGAGACATTGGGGTAAAGAGCTGCTTTTTTCTTAGAGACAAGAAAAATGTTAGCGGGGAATACTGTATATAATGAAGCAGTAGGTTAACTGCTTCCAGGTGCAGGGATGTCTGCAAGGTGTGGAAAACATGTGGCAGGGGTTAGAATGCTTAGAGAACGGTTATTTTTGGACCCAGTGTGTCTTCTAGAGTATATTTTGGCTTTGGCCCCAGAGTGATTGCTCTCTCTTTCTCTTGCTGCTCCCCCTACTGGTACATCATTGAGAGTGAGAAAGCAAATATTTTATAAAGGGACGTTATTTCATCTATTAATTCTGGGTAATATCTGACGATAAAGCTCAGTTTCTAGGTACAATGAAGATCTTCTTGTTGGGATTTCCATGCAATTTCCCGATCAAGCCACCCAGACCTGTCAGTTCACGACTGTTATGGGCACCAAGTATGGTGGAAACCAAACTATAAAGAAAGCTATCTACTGGCCTGGTATCACCCTTGTCTTAGACTTAGAAGTCTAGCTTTAATTAACTAGAAGTTTCGTATATACAGTAGATGAACCTCATGCAGGCCCGGACTGGTAATCTGTGAGTTCTGGCAAGATGAAAGTTGCCATAGACAGTCACTGTTTATTAGGTGGGTTGGCTGATTGGGTCTCTGTGTTGCCTGAAAAAGCAAGTCTCAAGTTGAATCACTTACTCTGCTTTATTTGAATTCTAAAACACAAGAGAACTCCGCACACAGTTAATTAGATTCTACAGGTTCCATTAACACACAGTAAACTTAAATAAATATTTCTTTTTTAATAAGAACACATTAAATATGATATTTCTAGCTCTGCATGCGCGTGTGTGTGGGGGGGAAGTCGAGTGTTTTATGAAGTCAGGATTTCAGGAGCAGAAAATCCTTTGACCCAGAAGGGGCCCAGGCAGCTGTGAGTGACAGCAGGAGACGGGGACTCTTTGTTTCCTAATTGGTGGGGTACCAATGTGTTATGGATTAAGATATATAACCATATAAAATATTTTATACATTATATATTTAACCTCTTGTCTGTGTGAAGTCAAATCGGTCATGCACACAGCACGATCATTATCATCCTACACAGTCATTCAAAACAAATAACCCTTTATACTGCGCGCCTCTGTGAATTTCCATAGATTCCTCTTTGATTTGTATTCCTGTATATATATATATATATATATATATATATATATATATATATATATATATATACATATTACTCATAGATACCCACCTACATTTCTATCATGAATCCAGTGCTCTTTGCCTCTATACCAGGACCCTAGTTCTATTAAGGGCAAAATAGTTTTGGAATAGGATGGGTTCATGCAATGTTTATGTAGAACAATAATTACAAGGCTCAATAGTTTGAACTGCTGTGTGTAGAGATGTAACATGGAGAAAGGGTTGTCGACAATGACCATCTTCCTGGGTGCAGGACTTTGCATAATTAGGGACCATGGAGGCCTTACCCTGGTACGATACATCTGGTCCTTGCTTCTAGCAGCCACCATGGTCCTACTTTGTGGCCCTGCAAGTTCCTGCTTCAAAACTCTGGACTTATTTGCTCTTTTGAAATCTGTACCAGTGAATGTGGCAATTTCTCTTCTTGATCTATGTTTCCTTGCAGTGGGCATTTGGAATATGCTTGGATAGTCCCTGAACTTTTTGAAGTGTTACTCCCAATGTATAATAGACCTGCCTGAATTCCATCTGCCTATCCTCACAATTTGGCACTTCCATGCCTGCAAACCTTAGACTGTCCTGGCCCTGACCTGTTCTGTGTACCCTTTGGTTGAGATGTTTGCTTTTCCAACTAGCAGCTCAAGTTCCTGACTTTCCTACCCAGCTAATTAAGGATTCCCAAGTTGTCTGTCCTTATAGAACAATCAAGCCTTAAATATTGAACCCACAGGTGTAGAGTGAGCAGCCACCCTGATTGCTAGATGAACACAAACAATTCACAATCAAGCAAAATTAATGCAAATCCAACAAGGACAAGTGCAAGAGCTACAAGATCAAGTTACTCCAGGCCAGTCACAATCAGACTCCACGCTTAGCCACTTGTTTAAGACTTTATAGCTGTTTGTTATCTACTGCCTTACAAATATTATGGTGAGCTTCACAATTTTAGATCCTGCCTAAGAAAATGCCGACTACACTTTCAGGTCCTGGCCCAGCGCTCCATAGAAGACTAAAGCTAAATGTGGGTTATTATTTTACTTTTGCCTTGCTGGGACTTGGTGCAATTTGTTTTGTTTTGCACAGAAGCGCAAGCTTTTGTGGGTTCTACACCTCCCTTTGTCAGGCTAGGCACATGAACTCAATCACCCTTAAATAAGTCCCAAAGTCCTTCCTACGCGAAATTAAACATAAGGTTGTGTCTTCAGTCCATAGTTGTCTTCAGTTTTAAATTATATTTTTATCAAAATGATTTGATTCATCAGCATTTAAACTGCTGTCTACATCTTGGTTAAAATTCAAATAGTTGGCAATTCATTAAGAACCTTATTCAAATATCAGCAAATCTTAATCCTAGGCTTAATGAAGCTAAAACAGTTGTCTTATATGTACACTAATTTAATTTATTCATGCGTGACACAATAAACTGTTTAATGACATTTATTCTGAAGAAGGAGGTTTCTACCTGTCCTATGCTCATAAACTTCTGGTTGGAAAGCCATGCAAGTTGTCTAATGTCCATTTAACGTGTGCATGGTTTGTTATGCTTGCTGAATTTATTATACACTGATAATATATTTTGTCACATCGTTAGATCCCCAAACCAACTTCATTTGTCCAATTTACCTGTGCATGTATGGTGAGTTTAGAACTGAAACTTCCTGCAGCCTTAACCTGTTCTCTGTAGTGGGTTGTGTCCATGGACTTGTGCCAGCTAAGTTGAATACTAATGCTCTTATTGATGTCACATTCTTCTGGAAGTGACATCATCTGTGTGCCGCCACTTTGAGGCCATATTAGTCATATTAATGTTCGGCAGATGCTATTTATGGAGCAATGACATTGGAATTCTTGGGAAAGAAGATTATGGGTAAAATATGATGAATTGCGTTGGAGAATTGCATTTTGCTTTTGTTGGTGATCTGAATGACCCTCAAGCTAGAGGCATCCAAGGGGAGGCCCACATACCACCTCCAGCCTACCCCTCATGAATTCAGTGCTGCCAAATGGAAACAGTGCTGTATTCATGGGAGAGATGCATGGCCTTGCACTCCATTCTTCATGGGGTAGGATGCAAATATGATACAAAAAGTGGTCTGTGGCTATTTTGTGCATTTTGCACCATGCCTCGTTCTTTGTATAAATATGAGTATATGGAGAATCTGTTAAAGGAGTCATTCGCAACAGTTGTAAATGGAATAGTTTTAGGTTGCTCAGAGTATACAACACAGTTTAGTAGCATACCCAATTATTTTTACAGCCTATTCATCAATGATCTGGGGGCTAGCATGGGAAAGCAATCTTTGACGAAAAAAGGGGCCGCGTATGTAGAGTAATAAATGCAGAAAATAATGTGTTTTCTTACGGAGTGATTTGGATGAGCTAGAAAAATAGGCAAGTAAACAGCAGATGTCATTCAGTTTGGATAAATGAAGTTTATTCGTTTTGGCAGCGAAGATGCGAATGCTAATTTTAAATTAAAAACCTTGATGAATTTACTATAGAGAAGAGGAATACTCGCTGAAACCCAGCAACAAGTTTCAGTGCCAGGCACCATCTGCAAAGGAGAACAAAATTCTGCCTTGCATAAATAGGTGTATAGATGTAAGAGATTGGGGTATCAAAAAAAAAGACCTCACCTTGGGAAACGGGGGTTGAGTTCTGAGCCCTACCAGAAAGATATAGCTTAATTGGAAGGCGCTCAGAGACATGCAAATGTAAGAAACGCTATGAAACTGGGTTTGTTTATTCTAGAAAAAAAAAAAAGTGCCTATGAGAAGGTATGATTAATGTGATATATCTCCAAGGTCGGTGCAGGAATCTCTCCATGGAACTCTTTATTACTTGAACAATGCAAGTGACACAAGCTATTCCTTACAAGTGAAGGAAGGCATATTTTATGCTAAGCAAAAGAACTCCAGCCAAGGCACACGTCTCTTTAAATGAGCTTCTGTGCCTCTACTGATCCCAACAAATTTGTTTCTGGAGCCTTTTTATCATTTCTCATGTCATTGTGGTATATGACAAAGTTTGAGAACCGTCAAAAATTGGGCTGGAATTCTTGGCCACTTTGTGCATCGCTCGGTTACAATACCTTCTTTTAATGACTTCATTATACCTTATTGCAATTCAATAACAAAGACAGGTGGTGTTATTCCCCATTATTGGCTGAAATTCAAATTGGTTTATAGACAATGGCAGTAGAGCTTTAACAGTCTTCTTGTATCTTGAAAGTCTATGTATGTAAGCTGGTGTTATTTCACGCACACCTTCATTTGTGCTTTAGTTTTCATTGACCCCTATTTAAGTTTGCCTTTTTAGAGGCAAGTAGTGAATCCAAGACTTTGATTGAGGGAATGTACAGGTCAAGATTTTTTAAAGAACTAGTGTCAGGCTGAAAATGCATATGCTTCATCCTTAGGTATGCTTGTGTGCTTAGTTCTTCTCACAAGGACCCCAACCAGTAGTTTCACCAAAAATAAAGATTCCCCTCAACAATGCCAATAATTTCACAGTAGTGAAATTATCTTTGCATGGATGTAAATTCAGATCTAAAGGCAAATTTCTCCAGGGAATTTTCTACTATCTACTACTAAAAGCACAATCATTAATTTTGCACTAAGAGAAATTTTTCCAGGTCCAGGCTGGCAAACTACCACTTTGGAGTCTCATTATCTAAATCATCCCATCCATGCTAACAGTTTTCACATACCTCTATGTCATTTCTTCATGTAAAAGAATCTCTAGAGAATGTTCCCCAATGCAAAACGAACCTTCTCCATCTCTTCCCAATAGCCACCATCGAGCTTTGGCCAATCTGTGATAATCAAGACACTATTGTGGTATTAACCTACTCCATCTCTTCCCAATGCTCACCCCAGAGCTTTGGCCACTCTATCTTATCCAGTAAGCTATTGAGGCATTAGCCTCCTCCATCTCATCCCAATAGCCAACATAAAGCTTTGGCCACTCTGTCATAACCAAGACACTATTGTGGCATTCACCTGCTCCATCTCTTCCCAATAGCCACCATAAAGCTTTGGCCACTGTATCACAACCAGGGCACTATTGTGGCATTAACATGGTTTATCTCTTCCCAATGCCCATCATAGAGCTTTGGCCACTCTATCATAATTGGGACACTATTGTGACATTAACCTGCTCCTTCTCTTCCCAGTAACCACCTCAGGCCATCCTAAGTTTTGTCTTATTCATTCAGTTTCATTCAAAGAGAGATAATTAAAAGAATGAGGCTGAGTGTCAGAGAGGCCATTATAAAATAAGCTACAGCAGATGCAAAGCTTAAATAAAAGCAGCCTGGCAGTACTGAAAGAAATAATATGGTGTATTCTGGAAAAAATGAGTCAACTGACACAAACACTGAATGCGCTGGGAGAGTGATTTAGTGTTGTGATGGCGTTGACAGAGTGAGAAAGCTTAATATTTTATGATGACTAGCTGTACATTTTGAAAGTTGTGTTTCATGGAGAACTCTGTCCCTCAGACTGCTCATATATGAGATATAAAGTGGCTCGTTGCCTGTATCTGGTGTATATGGTGCACAAGTCAAGTTGAATCATCAGTTGACCAAAGAAGTGATTATAAAGAGGCAACATGTGTGACCCCAAGAGCTTCAACGTACATGAACATGAGAAGTAAGTGTCAAACTGGCCCACTGGGATCCCACTAAAGTCCCCAGTGGGCTCAAGTGTAAGTTGGCCTTCTGCTCACCCAATCATGAGGCCCTATCTGCCTATACCCTAGGCTGTGATTGGCCATTTGGTAGCCCCTATGTGGATTGTCAACCTACATTGAGGTTCTGTTTGGCAGTGCACCTAGTTTTTATACAACTAAAACTTGCCTCAACAAGCCTAATTAAAAAATAAACTCCTGCTTTGAGACCACTGGGAGCAACATCCAAGGGGTTGGAGAGCAACATGTTGCTCACGAGCTACTGGTTGGGGATCACTGCCCTAGGCCTTCTCCATTTGTGTTTGAGTGGAAGAGGGGGTAGAAAGAATAGATGAGTGAATGTAAAATGAATAAAGAAGCATTTTTGGTGGGTCCTTGTTGTCACAGTCTGACACTGACATTAGTGAAGAGGTACTGGAGAATGACTGACATTGGCATGAGAAGTTTGGTGATGGTGCTTGTGTTGACCATAACATCTCACAGCAGTAGTTACGTCTTTGAAAGGGGAGGGCATGTCTCCATCTGCTATATGTTTGTGAAGATTCTCATTCATCCAAGTCATGGTATATCTGTAGAAATAAGTCAAATCAACTGGACTTGCTGTGTTTTTTTTTCCATCTGCAATGTTAAACTTAATATTCTTCTGTCGTGGTGACTTTCTGTTATTTTAGTCACCCACTCTCTGTCTCTCTGTCTGATTCTCTCCTCTGATTGATGGAATTAGGTAAATGAGTCTATTTAGGCCTGATGGGGGATTACAGGATTTGTCATTTTTTACGCACCTTGTGTGCAGATGGGGACTAGCCTTTGCTGAAAATGTCTGATTCTCTGTTTATCTAAATGGTGGTTCTGCTCCTTAATTCATTCTGTGCGGGGGGTCTGGTGGTGCCCGCAGTGGCTGTCAGTCGCATTATCTGACGCAATGTGGCGGAACTGATGCATGCAAGGTGGGGATCTGATACAAGGGGTTGATTGGTGTTGTTATCTAGCCGCTGGGTTTCCCTGTGTAATGACCTTGTCTAAAAGGTTAATTGCCGTGCTGACCTAAAGAATGGGATTATCATATGTGACCATGTGGTGAATGTGGTGGCTTCCTGGAATGGTGGGCTGAGATTTCACTTATCATCCACAAGATGTTATCATTTATATATAAATATGTATATATATATATTTTTTTTTTATGCTCCCTGCTAATGTTACAATGGGAAAGCCAGAGACAGACCAGGCATAGAAAGGGGCCACAGCAGCAACTGCTGATTAATGGACCTGGCACAATTTGGGCAAAGCGCCAGGAGCAGAAAAAGTGGGAGGAAGAGAGTGAGACATTGTCAGTGTTCGAGGAAAGGCCCAGGGTGGGGGCGTAATTGGCAAAAAAGATAAGGGGACTATTTAAAAGCTGTAGCTCCCTAAGGCGCAGGCTAAAAAAGACATTCTGTGTCCAGAAAATTGTTAATTCCACAGGGTGACCAATGGGACATGAGTGTCCAGCTACAGATATATTGTGACATTGACTTGGTGTTTCATACAATCCTGTTGGATTTGTGGCCCTTGATCGACAGCGTTAGGGCCACATTTAGGTGACAAGGAACTTTGTTCCCCGTGCTCCTTGCGTACATTCTAGCCGCCTTCCACAAAGCCTTTCAAAAATTCAACAGTTTTTTTCCCAACTCAGAATAAATAATAAAAGAGACACTTCATTTAGTCCTACGGGACCCCACCTCATATGCACACATATATTTTACAGCGTTGGGTAACGTGGCCACATTTCTGGCAAGCAAAAAAAGATTTATGACCGTGTATAATAACCAGCCCCCCCAAATCTCCCGCTACTCTCCATTGACTCCTTAAATCCTCATACCTTCCTGCACTCCTGTCTCTCCGCAATGTAACCCCTTATACCTTTGTTCTACGGTTGACTTGAGTTTTCTCTCTGCTCAGCTCTAGCCATTCTTTGGATAACATTGTCACTTATAGGGGGCACAAAATTTCCCCCCGTGACCAGCTATATGGATTCTATTTGGGCACCTTACTCCATCGGAATCAGCTCTTTCCCCTGTCTCTACTCACTTGGGATGTTTATCCTGATAACTCATCATTGGGCTCCTAGGCCTAGTAACTATGTTCTCCTAAAGACTTGGGGTGTAGCCCTACACTGCTTTATCCTCAATCATAGGGTCCCCAAGAACTTTGCTGCCTACATCTTAAACCCAATGGCAAATGAGAGAAGCTAGGGAGCTGTCCCTGATATGAAGGAGCAACATATGAAATGTTGATACCCAATATCCCCTAGAATTTCTCGGAAGAGGTGAATATAAATACCTGGGCAGGACCAAGCCATTGCAAAATTCGATATTGTGAACATTTTTGTGACTTTTTGTGTGCGGATGCCATAATTTTTGTGCAGACACGCCCCAGTTATATGCCACATGCTCTTCTGCCAGCCCATTATAACATAATAATAAGACTGTGGGACTTGACATTGATTGACATTACATTTGCCCTTGTAGCCGCTGTGTTTGTGAGGATTTCACAGAGGGCGGGTGATTTTAAAGGAAAAGTGCCCCCCCCCCC
>CM044448.1:1631650-1647889 GCA_024363595.1 Xenopus borealis | reverse complement strand
TATATATATATATATATATATATATATATATATATATATGCAGCGAGTTAACACTATTATATCCCAGTTTCCCTCAGCCACATTCACTGGAGCTTTAGGTTTATTGTGCACAAAGCGACACACACGTTGCATGCATGTATATCTGGTAACACACGTGTCTTTACTGTGTAAAGTGTTAAAAAGTCCTGCAGGATTATGAGCAAGGAGCAGTGTGAAGGCTGCATTGTACACACCAAACCCGCCATGTCTTCACTGTTGCCCAAATTCTGCACCACGCCTCCCTTTTTTTTTTTCCATCTCATGCCCCGAAGTGCAGAGATGCCTGAATGTGTTCTGTTAACCCCCGCCTTTCCTTGCTGAGACGTTCACTTTCTTTCAATCAGGGGGAAATAATCTTGCAGGGTTTTTGTTTTGTTGCAGGCAGAAAGTGACAGGTTTCCTGGGATCCAGGCCCAGCCGCCACACATAGGCCTTGCACTTGTACAGCGTGGAGTTTAGTGGCTGTGTGGGCCGCTTTGTGTGGTCTCCCGCACTATCCCCGTCCCCCCTGCACATGTTGTGTAGCTGTGTGATATCAGTCAGCACCATCGTGCTGCTCCTTTAACCCTCATATTTCCTCGTATGACAGTTTCTCTATGTTGTGTGACGGGTGCAACAAAGTGCTCTGCTGTCTACCCCACCTGTATCAGTCAGTTGTTGCACACCCTATAAGGCTTATCATTAGCTGTTGTGTAGACATTTCTGTGGAATGTTCTAGTTTGGTGCCTATGGTTGTTGTGTGGATAGTGTTGTTGTTGTTGTAGGTTTGTTTGTGTGACATGGATCTCTTTTTGTTGCTTGTTCTGTGTTGTGCAGGTCATTTTTAGTGTGTTGCCGAGCTGCAGGTGGTCTTGGGCTGCGTCACACAGGCAGCTGTCGTGATTTGTGTGTGTGTGGAGCTTGGATGCGAGGACCCAAAAACTAGAGCGGAAATCGGCCTCATCTGTGGGTGTGTAGAAAGCACTGGCTGCCATGTGTGTTTCTGTGAGGAACTGACAGGCCCGAGGAAGCACAAGGTCTTCACTGAATCAGTGTCACGTCCCCTCACAGGATTTGTGTGACACCCACTAAGGCCCTTATTCCTGGTGTGTGTAAGGCAGCTCTGTGGTCGGTGAAAATAAACAGGCCTGAATCAGAGTTATGGAAGCACTAGTGCCAGTGTGTAGTACAGCTCAGGCTTTTGGAAGCCACAAAGGCCCCAGGACAGACATAAGCTACGGCTCCAAAGGGCCCAAAGAAAATGAGAAAGATCCCAGAAGGGGATGTGGGTGTGTCCTTATTGCAGCCACACGCAGGTCTTGTGTGGGATGTGTGTGTGTGTGTGAGACACTGATTGTGTTGTTTTCCTCTAGGAGGTGTGACGCTGAAACTAAGCGTGAGACAGATCCTTCCATTGCAGCACTGCCTGGCCCACTACTACTGACTACCACAGAAGCTGGACACAGTAGGGCCCAGCCTGAGGTCATACAAAATGGCTGACTTCCATAGGGAAATTAGGGTTATTGTCAATCTCCCTACCCGCCCCCCCCCCCCAATCCCTGTCACAACTGCTTTATCCACGTTCATTATATATAAGTGCAAAACTGCTCATAAAAAGCACAAAGTTTGCCCTGGGGCAGAAACCCATAGCAACCAATAAGGTGTTTGCTTTTTAACAGGTGACCAGTATATGCTGCCTGCTGATTGGTTGCTGTGAGTAGCCATTACTGTACAGGCCTGAGAGAGCCCAGGAGGCAGGCGTGAGAGGTACTGAGAGGAATATTGGGTTTCTTAGATATATATGTGTAAATATAGTGTGTGTTTCTCACATATATGTGTATATACATGTATATATTGGGTTTCTCACATATATGTGTATATACATGTATATATTGGGTTTCTCACTTGCATATATTGGGTTTCTCACATATATGTGTATATATTGGGTTTCTCACATATATGTGTATATATTGGGTTTCTCACATATAAGTGTATATATTGGGTTTCTCACATGTATATATTGGGTTTCTCACATATATGTGTATATATTGGGTTTCTCACATGTATATATTGGGTTTCTCACATATATGTGTATAAATTGGGTTTCTCACATATGTGTATAAATTGGGTTTCTCTTATATACATGTAGAGATTCGGTTTCTCGGATATATATGTATTTAGAAAATAAATGTTATTTAGAAAAAAAAGGCACCCCAGGTCAGTGAGTACACACCCAATACACACACACATTTTGTGAGACACAATAATGATCAACCTCAATCTATCCTAATATATACACGTAGTATATCTAAGTAACCCGGGGAACCCCCTTTCTTCTGTGTATTTGGAAAAGCCTGAGGAAACCCTCTCCCTCCTGCAATGGGAGTTTGTTTGTTTGAACAGCCGAGGAGTTAAAAATAAGCGAATGAAAGAGAAATGCCTGTGTGAGATCCCTTTTGTGCGAGACGTCTCATTCAACACAGATTTTCCCTCCAACACACTTGCCATGAATCTACTATTGATTTGTTTTCCTGCGTCTCACGGAAAATGCAAATCATTATGGCGTCCAAGCTTGCCGCAGCGTGCTGGCCAACTGCAACAACCCCTGGGGTGAGAGAGACTCGTAGTTCAACTCTTCACTCCGACCCTGTTTGTAACCAGACTGACACTTATCCTGGAAGTAACGTCCAGCTGGGAAACTTAGCTAAAAGTATCCGCCATCTTTCACATCTAAATATACAGTATATATTTATATATCCATACAGGTGTGGGATCTGTTATCCAGAATGCTCAGGATCTAGGGGTTTCTGGACAAGTTGTGCATAATTTGGATCTTTATACCTTAAGTCTACTAGAAAACCCTGTAAACGTTAAATAAACCCAATAGGCTGGTTTTGCTTCCAATAAAGAGTAAGTATATCTTAGTTTGGATCAAGTTCCAGCTAATGTTTTATTACATGTATGGTACCAGAATGCTCAGGACCTAGGGGGTTTCCAGATAAAAGATCTTTCCATAATTTGGATCTTCAAGCCTACTAGAAAATGAAATAAACCCATAGGCTGGTTTTGCTTCCAATAAGTATTCATTATATCTTAGTTGGGATCAAGTATAAGCTACTGTTTTGTTTCTAATATAAGTAATTAAAAAAACCACTACCATGTCCCTGTGTTTTTTAAACCTAGCAACACACTGAGACAAAAACTGGTACACCCTAATGATCCAATTCCTAAAGGAAAACAAAGTAATGTGGTATATGCAGTCCAGTGCATGGATTTATACATTGGGGAGACAAAACAACTGCTCACCAAGTGAATGGCTCAGCATAGGAGAGAGAACTCTACAGGACCAGACTCGGCTGTCTTTCTACACCTAAAAGACAAGGGACGCTCATTTGAAGATAGTAATGTCCAAATCTTGGATAAAGAAGACCGCTGCTTTGAAAGAGGTGATTCTTGTCAAGGTGGAGAAACCATCCCTGTACAGAGGCGGGGGCCTTCGACACCACCTGTCTGCTACATATAATGCTGTTCTCACATCTGTACCCCGGCAGTTTCAGAACACTTCCACTCATGCAACTCTCACAAGTAACACCTGTTTTCTAGGAGTTGAATGACACATTGGTAATCCTATCATAGTAACTACACAGAAACAACACCTCTGTGAATTCAGATGTCACCTCTCTGAAGAGTTGCCGTTGTGATTGGATTGTTGGAAGAGTTTATATGCCGAGAACTTCCCTACACCACAGTTGAACTGAAGAAGCTGCTCGGATGAGCAGTGAAACGTCTTCACTAAAATTTTCCAGTTGTTTTTTGAATTACCTATATTAGATATACTATGACCTGGATGAATGAAAATCTTCATAGTCCTACTGTTTTATTATTACACAGAACAAGTTTTTAAAAATGATTTGCTCCTAATTATGTCTGTGAAAGATGGTCTTCTGTAATTCAGAGCTTTCTGGATACCAGGTTTCCAGATAATGGATCCCAGGCCTGTATATGGTTTTCTATATATTTAAGTATAATATAAATAATAATTTAATAATATAAAGGCTCAATTTAAAAAAAAAAAAAATTGGGCGGATAACAATTCCAATTGAAAAAGGGCAACATTTATATGTGGAAGATTACAGATAAGCTGTGTAAAATACAGAGAGATAAACAGGGATCCAATATCATTGGTGGTTCTTTAGGGTAAGGTCACACATGCAGATTCGGGGAGATTTAGTCGCCTGTTGACTTATCGCCTCTACTTCTTGCCAACAATCTCCCCAAACTACCTTCCACCTGCTATAATGAGAAAACGCCAGCGCAATGGCACTCGCAGCGCTTCGATTTCCGAGGTTTCCTCGCGAGGCAACTTCAGGTGACTTTGGAAATCAAAGCGTCATTGCATTGCCACAGGCGATTTTTCATTTTAGCAGGGGGAAGGCAGTTCGGGGAGAGTTTCTCCCTAAAGAAGAGGCGATTAGTCACCAGGCAACAAAATCTCCCTGAATCTGCCCGTGTGCCCCTTCCCTTACAGAACAAAACCCTTTTCTTATAAAAAAAACCAGGACATTTGTGTCAATAAACAAATTCCTAGTATATTTAAGTGCTGGTTTGACCCAAACGTCTGTCTGTATTTATGGTGTTACTAGTCCTTTAAATAACCTTGCCCATATAAACACAAGAGAATTAGAAATGAATTCTCCATACATTATATCGTTTGCGTTCTTTTTGCCCAAGTCATGTCCGCGCTCTGTGGTTATTTCCCTAATTGGACGGCAGTGCATGAAAATTTCGAGAATGTCCACGAGGCTTTTTGCTTCATTAGAACGTTTAGCAGCTGTTTGAAGGCGCAGTTGATAAGATGGAACAGTTTAACTGTCTGCCCTTGCGTTCAGCCTTATCAGAGTTGTATCTCATTGTGTTTTTAAGCTGCACGGAGCTTTTGTGTGTGTGCCAAGAGGCTTCATTCAGAGAGAAGGCAGCTAGCAGAGAAACTTGTATTTACCCCATGAACTGCCAGAATGTGTAGTACAGTGGTCCTCAAACTTGGCCCTCCAGCTGTTAAGGAACTACAAGTCCCACAATGCATTTGCCTGACTGTGGCTGTCAGACTCCTTCATTGCATTGTGGGACTTGTAGTTCCTTAACAGCTGGAGGGCCAAGTTTGAGGACCACTGGTGTAGTATCTATGGTCCTGCAGCTCTTTACTCACAAAAACCTACTGTACCCTGCGGGTTGCGGGTAGAAGTTCTGGTATATACGTGGGTCGGCGGGATTTTTACTCATTGTTTCTGATCACACCTACTTCTGATTATGTCACTTCCGGATACAATGACAGCACTTCCTGATTCTTGATGGTCAGGGGGTCCGGTTTGCGGACAAGGTACTTGCGGGTCCAGGCGGATAAGAATGCGGTTTGCGCATCCCGGTTGCGGATTGCAGCTTGCGGGTATGGGTTGCAAAAAATGGACCCGCGCAGGACTCTAATCTATGGGACCTGTATAGAAAAACAGTTCAACAAATCCAATGTTTCCAGGTTCCCCTTGGCACAAAGTTTACTTGGCATCTTAAAGGGGCTGTAAACGTAAAAATTAAATGTTGCCTTTTCAAAGAAATTGCCATTATTATTTGTTTATCCAGCTGATGAGGATGCTTGTTTGTATGGCTTCTGCTACATTGTTTCAAACAGCTTAGAAACTACTAAGAGTTTTTTGTAGCTCTTTGTCTAAACAGGGCCACATTTGAAAGTGAAAATAAAGTCACATTGCACTTTCTGATCCCAAAGAGCAAAGTCAAATGGATCCACAGTCCAGGCTGCAGCTGGGGTGTGGGGAAGATGGGTTTGTTTATACAGAGGCATCTCAGTGGGCTGCTTAGTTGTCTGACTTTGCTCGTTGGGATCAGGTAAATGAGAATGTGACTTTAGTTTCAAAGTTTGCCCTATTTACAGGAAGAAATAACAAAGACCATAGATGTGTTCCTAATTAAAACTATAGGCATGCGCAGCACAATGTTAGGGTCTACTTTACCTTCGGTTCTCTGAAAGGTTTGAAGGTTCTGCTAAACTGCCGTTTTATTCAGGGGCAGCCACCCACAGTGTTACATCTTATTTTTGCCCGGGAAGAGGAGACAGAGGGGTAATAGGATTGAGGTGTGGGGTGAGTGTTGTGCCAATGCTGCACGGATCAAAGCCGAGTCCAAACGACTGCTGAGTCCAAACGACTCTGCTGATTCTGGCACAGACACTCCTTCCCTCAGCGCCAGCATCTTGGTCAACCACCATCCCCAATGAAAGGAACAGCCACCCACTGAGAGCCTGTCTGTTGCTGAACAAAATATATGGGGGGGCAGGTTTACAAGCATTTTGCTTTTGCCCCCGTGTTATTGTTTGGGATTAGGGTTGGTATTTTGCTGGCCTGTCCTGGAAACATGATGATTGATGCCAATGTTATCCATAGGGAAGAGGAAAAAAAAACAGGCTTCTAAAACACATGTAGTCAGAACCAGCAGTGAAATGGAAAGACTGATTCCAATGCTGGATTAACTTTAGTACCATTGGAAATAAGTAATTAATGTACCTTTGAAAGTTAATTTGAGACTTCCTGGCATAATTGAGCAGTACAACAGCTAAGCAGTGTTTTATAAATAGAAGATAATGAGTAAAATCAGTGTTTTATAAAACCGTATGATAATGAAACATATATATTGTGAGATACATAGAAGGATTATCTGACAGCAATACACACAATTCCCCTGGCATCACTTCTAGGCCAGTATAAGCATGTAAGGAAGATTGGAAGGATTGGGTTTATATCATGAAGAGGCATGGGGCAAGTGGATGAAAGATTTTGCTTTTTTAAGAATTCTTTTCTAGATCACTGGTGTTTCTCACTTGTATGATGGTATGTCTGGGAATTGAGAATTGTTGAGGCCTGAGCAAACCGAGATGGTCGTATAGACGTCTGTGTAGATTTGGCCAACCAAACCCCTGTCATGATGGAGATACTGATCATCGCTGGGTCTTTTGGAGACTTTATTTCATGTTACCATGTGTGAAGGAGCATTTGGACATACTGAAATCCAGGGTCACATCATTATCTCCCTCGTGACATGGGGTTGGTTGACATCTCTGATTTGGGCTGTTGGAACCATGGGCCCATGTAGATGACTAACCCAACAGTCAGCCTGTGAATGATCACATTATGTGATGCAATGAGTTGGGAAGGAATATATTCCCAAACCCTAACCCTAATTTTGTAGGCAATAATCATTAATATATGGTGTTGCTTTTACATGGTGCTCAAAATTATCTTTAAAAATAGCTCCTTTATATAGATGTTCACTGGTCCCTATGCCTGTTTCAAACGAGGGTTGGGCGTGTCCTAACATTCCCTGCCAGAAGTACAGTAGGACGGGGGACAGCCAATCACAGCCCTGCACTCACACAAACACAGACAGGCTTCGGTTCCCTATCAGGTCCTGCTAGCTGCTGATTGGTTCCTGTCCTACAGTGCAGTGAGCTGAGTGCCTGAGAATTCAGGGAGTGGAATGGAAGGATTATTAGGGTTTTTTCAGAAATATTTAATAAATCAGCCTGAAACACTACTTTTTAAAGTACAATTCTTCTATATCTAAATGAATATAATGCACTGGTACTTTCTTATCTTTTTACACAAAATGTCTCTTTTAAGGTAGTTATAGACAAAAAGGTGTTATGGAGTTTGTTGTAATATGTAATTATAGGAAGAAGTATATTTATTGATCTGTCCCGAGAGAGGAGATACATGGAAAGGGACTTTGATGCAATAGGATGAATTACAGGAAAGATTTAAGTGCAAGGCATCTAATCTCCCTAACAGAAGGTTCCGTGGGGATGGAGGGAGTTGTACTCCAACTGCTGGAGGGCCTGCCATAGACTGGGCATAATTGTTAGGGTTTGACGGGAGCATATGGAAGAGCAATGGTTTTAGAGACCATGTGTATATAGAGCAATAGGAACATGGCGTAAGAGCTGTGAATTCTCTCTTCTCTTTCACCCTCTGTATCTCTGCCAGCTTTGAGGTTGTGTAAATCTTTGTGTAACGAAGTGACTCAAAGGGAAGATACTTGATTAACAAGTTTTAGACACACACACGGGCCTTAGCCCAGAAATACATTGTGTCCCAGTGATGGGGGCACATCACGCCAACTCATGGCCGGTGTAAAAATAACCGCTCAGTTGCTGCTGTCTGCAAAACATGGCTGAGATGGAGGCTTGGCCTGGGAGACGTGTGGGATTTTGGCTGACCGCAGGGAAGGCGAGGGGCCAGGACGGACTGGGCTGGGTTCCCACGCTCTCACGCGTGGCTTACCAGCTCTGATGTAACATTTCATAATATCCCAGACAGAAGACAAGGGGGAGGATGAGCACAACCTATTTTTCTATTTGTTACTGTCTCCAAAATGAGATTACAGTAGCACACATTAGAGTGTAAGCTCTCTCTGCAACGCGTCAGTCTTGTGCCAAAACTGTTTTATTGTGCTCTTAAATTGGGGTTCCTCTGTGAGTTGATAACGTGTTCCCACTGTTTTCTGGTTTGGGCTGGAAGTTATATTTTCACGTTCTACGGCCAAGAGCAAAGGAGGGGTGTGAGAAATTGGGGCAGATGAGCTTCATTTTTCGGAATAAGAGCCAAAAAAGAATGCGAAAGTGGGGGAAGGAGAAAATGAGGTTAGAAAGAATATTTGTTGCACACTTCACGTGCTGAGGTCTAATCAGTTAGGAAAACAGCAGTAGATAAAACAAAGGAAGCTGTTGGCTGGCGTTATCTCTTTGTCTGCTGCTGGGTTTTTGCTGGTTTGGCAAGTTAAGTTCCAAGAGGGACAATAACAACTCAGGATGTCGTTGAACTGGAAATTCGGCTTGATATGCAGCCTATACAGGGCAGCGCTGGCAACATTGGTTTTATTCTATAACATATCACAGTGAAGTCGAATTGGGTTTGGGTTACGTGTAGTTAAAATGCAGTTTATTCAATGAGCAGGGATGGTGGAGGCCAGGACTGGACTGAGAATTAAAATAGGCCCTGGCATTTCAGGTACACAAGAGGCCCATCAGCCCACATAGAGGCCCAAACAGTCCCCACCAGCCCACTAAATACTGACTTTCTATGGGACCTTATAGCAGCCCATCTGGCATTTGCCCTAACCCACAAATGGCCAGTCCGGGCCTGGTGGAGGCCCGAATGTCCTTTATTCATGAGCTGTCCAGCCTTTTCCATTCACCAGTTGACTAAAACACTATATTTGTATTAAATTCATGGTGCCTTATTATAGATATCATTGGAGCCCTTGGGAAGACTGGAAGCTTTAGGAATATGCTTGTGTGTATGTAGTCATGCCTCTACATTTCTATGAATGTCCATTGCAGCAAATAAACTTTCACCCCAAACTTCACCCTGATTGACCTTCAGACTAGGCTTTTATGTATTTCTTGGAGAGCCCTGTAACCTTTCTCTCTCATTCTGCAATCTTCACTTGTTTATTTTCATGAATGTCTGCTGTCATAACATTATTATATATATATATGATAATATTACTGTGCCTTGCGCAACTTCCAGCCGCTACAAAAATAAACCACGATGGAAAAGCCGCCAAGGAGTTTGGAAAACATATAGAGGTCACGGAACTTCTGAGCTGGCTTCATATCATCTTTTTACATTTCAGTGGGGGGGGGGGGCACATTTTTCCTTGATACAGGAATTTCAGTTTGGACAAAGGAAACAGAATTGTTTTGTGAGCCTTTTCAGTACAGGTCATGGATTTGTAAGGCCGCTTCTTATATAAGGAATGTTCCTTTTGCAGTAGGTCAGTGTTGTGTGACAGGCAGATTTGGATCTGAAAATGGTATGATGTCACATCAGTAGTATAATGTAGTATAAAGCGGATAATGAACCCCCTGCTGTCATTTGTAAGGAGTCATCAAGGAGTTATGCGACTATAGCTGAATGCTTTTATAAAGGACACAGAACCCTTATAAAGGGAGATGGCTTTTCCTTTATAATGTATAGTGCACCCCCTGTTCCACAGTCTACTCTATACATTAGGACCTGATCCATCGCATTCCCTTCCATTCTTCCATTCTCTTCCCTGTCCTTAGCATTTCAAATTAGGGTGCTCTTTTATTTCTTCTGTACCCTGAAATCTGGTTTCTCCTTGCCTTTGCACTTACTGTTAGGGAATTCGTTCAACAAGGACGAGGCCTATATCTGTACCTGGGGTCTGAAGAGCCTATTTCTGTCAGCCAAGGGCTAGTCCTAGCTCACGTTGGCTTCCATGACTTTACAAGTTCACTTCATTGGGTAACTTAGCCTTCTTTAAAGATATTGGTGCCACGGTAGGGGTGCTGCTGTACCTTTAAGTTATAAACTGCACCTTCTGACATCAGAATGAGCCATTTATAAGTATGAAGCTATTGAAAAGGCTCTTACTGCAGCGTATATTGTTAGAATTGTCAGTCCTACATTGGAAGGTTATTGTTGTGTAGCACAGCTACTAAAATAAATGAATATAAACTTGTTGCCCAAAGAAACATTGTATAATAGCAGGAGCCTCTCTGTCAGCCATACCAACTCTTTTGGCATTGTTTGTATTATCTGCACTAAACTAAACAGCAGTATGAAAGAAACGCCACTTTATAAATAAGGATAATAAAAACCTTTCCTTTAAGGTTTCCCCCTGCTTCTGTTATTTGTCGGCAAAAGTAAATATTTAGCAATAGTCTGATTTCTTTTTTTTTTTTCTTCCGTTGTTTGAAGTTAGAATTGTCTAATGATGTCCACGCAGCCTCACAGTAAACAATAACAAACAGATTCAGTTTCCAAGGACAAGGAAATAACATAGCATTCTCCTTAACCCACCGAAATTACCCTAGTTTGTATGTATAGCAATGAACTCAAGTGGGGTTAATCCAAAATGGCTTTGGTTAGAAAAGAGTGGCAGGCATATAAAGGTATGGGATCCATTATCCGGAAACCTGTTATACAGAAAGCTACAAATTACGGAAAGACTCAATTTAATCCAAATGTTTCAAAATGATTTCCTTTTTCTGTGTAATAATAAAACAGTCGCTTGTACTTGATCCCAACTAAGATATAATTAATCCTTATTGGAAGCAAAACCAGCCTATTGGCTTTATTTCATGTTTATATGATTTTCTACTAGACTTAAGGTATGAAGATCTAAATTATGGAAAGATCCATTATCTGGAAAACCCCAGGTCCCAAGCATTCTGGATAACAGGTCCCATACCTGTAATAATAAAACAGTACCTTGTACTTGATCCCAACTAAGATATATTTAATCCTTATTGGAAGCAAAACCAGCCTATTGGCTTTATTTCTTGTTTATATGATTTTCTAGTGGACTTAAGGTATGAAGATCTAAATTATGGAAAGATCTGTTATCCGGAAACCCCAAGGTCCTGATCATTCTGGATAATAGGTCCTATTCCTTTAATAAAACAGTTGCTTGTACTTGTTTCCAACTAAGATATAATTAATCCTTATTGGAAGCAAAAGCAGCCTATTGCCTTTATTAAGGTATGAAGATCTAAATTATGAAAAGATCCATTACCCAGAAATCCCCAGGTCCTGAGCATTCTGGATAACAGGTCCCATACCTGTAATAATAAAACAGTAGCTTGTACTTGATCCCAACTAAGATATAATTAATCCTTATTGGAAGCAAAACCAGCCTATTGGCTTTATTTCATGTTTATATGATTTTCTAGTAGACTCAAGGTATGAAGATCTAAATTACAGAAAGATCCCTTATCTGCATAACAGGTCCCATACCTGTATATGAAATGACCTACACTTGCACATATCAGTATAATTCACTTTTCTAGTTATTTCATATACTGTATACTAGTTGCCCATAGAAAGCAGCCAGCTTTTGGTTGGCACAGGACAATGTAGAGGAATGTCTTGATTGGCAGCTATGAGTTCCTGCGCTCGTGCACCTTGGTTAATAAATGATTGTGATAATGTTGCATTGCCGACCTACCTATTCTGGTACATTCAGGCTGTAGCTATGTTCCATGTGTTTTCATAGGCAAAGCAGGGTAGTCGGATGACTTGACTACTCAATGCACTTAGTTGACCCTTTGGTGAATTTTCTCGAATAGCAGAATGCATATAGAAGGAAGGTGTAGTTCACCTTGATCTAACTTAAAGGTTGATGGCACGCTTGAAAAAACAAATGCTTGTTTGGGGCTGAAAGCTCATGTACCAGAGGTTTCTAGTGTCTCCCAATGAAAGGAATGTGGTTTGCAGTAACATGAAACGAGCAGGGAAAATTTAATATAAGCCTTGTCTCATAGTAAGAGTCTTTCTAAATATAATCAATTAAAAACGTCTACAACATTCATTTTACCCCTCTCAGCAATTTGTTTCTCTTAATGCAGTAGTTCAGGTGACAGATGTATCAGAGCCCACTCAATGCGATGAAGGAGTCTGACAGCCACAGTCAGGCAAATGCATTGTGGGACTTGTAGTTCCTTAACAGCTGGAGGGCCAAGTTTGAGGATACTACAAGTCCCACAATGCAATGAAGGAGTCTGACAGCCACAGTCAGGCAAATGCATTGTGGGACTTGTAGTTCCTTAACAGCTGGAGGGCCAAGTTTGAGGATCACTGATTTAGAAAGACAGCTGGACAGACAAGAAATCTACAGCCATACATTTTCTGCTGAATTTAAAGGCCTAGGTTGCATGAAGAAAAGAAACCAAATGAATTGTATAGGATATATAGCTGAGTAGCAATTGGATTAACACGTTACTTGTTTGACGTGGGGGGGGGGGGCTGATTTTACTTGGTGCTCCTCATTCCTGAGTTTTTTTTAGAAATCTGACATTGTGTGTGCCAGTCAGGACTGGACTGAGAATTAAAATAGGCCCTGGCATTTCAGGTACACAGAGGCCCAATCAGCCCACATAGAGGCCCAAACAGTCCCCACCAGCCCACTAAATACTGACTTTCTATGGGACCTTATAGCAGCCCATCTGGCATTTGCCCTAACCCACAGATTGCCAGTCCGGGCCTGGTGCCAGTCTATGCAGTAAGGATTTATTGGCAGTTGAGTCAGTCTCGTTGTGATTAGTTCAGAACAGTAAAACAAGCCTTAGGGCTCACTTATTACCAACTTTTAGTTTTGCTTTGTCCCAGTCATTAAACATTTGGTTTAGGAAGGATTAATCCTTTAAAGGGGTTGTTCACCTTTCAGTTAACTTTTACTATAATGTAGAGAGGGATATTCTGAGACAATTTGCAACTGGTTTTCATTTTTTATTGTTTGTGGTTTTATAGTTATTTAGATTTTTATTCAGCAGCTCTCTAGTTTGCAGTGTCAGCAATCTGGTTGCTAGGGTACAAATTACCCTAGCAACACTGCATTGATTTGAATAAGAGACAGGAATATGAATAGGAGATGGACTGAATAGAATGATAAGTAATAAAAAATTACAATAACAATACATGTGTAGCCTTACAGAGCATTTGTTTTTAGATGGGGTCAGTGACCCCCATTTGAAAGCTGCAAAGAAACAGAAGAAAATTGCAAATCATTAGAAAACTATGAAAAATAAATAATGAAGACCAAGTGAAAAGTTTCTTGTAATTGGCCCTTCTACAATATACTAGAAGTTAACTTGAAGGTGAACCACCCCTTTAAGCCTTAGTAACCAGGTAGCAGTTGAATTTCCAAGTCTTAAACAGGCATAGAATCAAAACGATGACTGATTGCAAATTAGGTGTAAATTTCATGCTAAAAATGAATTCCAAGGTGAACTCCCCCCTCGTAAGATACATTATCAGTCTGTGGCTTTTCTTTCTAGCCGCCTGACAGTTCATCTATAAACACGTATTAAGTTTGATCAAGAATGACACTTTTAACATTGTAAGACTTGACACCCAAGGAGTGACTTAGAGCAACTGCATTGAGAAAGGGAAAATGCTGGCCTGCAAACTAAAGCATTTAGCTTGGGGATGCATTATGCAGACCCGCAGTCCCTGCAAAACCCTCCTCATTCAAGTCTCCAGTTGACCCAAGGGGGCTGTGCTGAACTACTGGCTCTGTCGTGGGCCAGTGCTGAGTTTATATGAGCTTCTGCTGTCGCTGGGACTAATTCTGTGCTTTAGGAATCCTAGTAATTGTAGCTGACGGCACAAGTCTTACATAAAATTATCTTTTGGCAAAGTCTGCCAAAAGCCATTGAGGTACTTTGTGACCTTCGTGTGGTTGGAAGGGACATCACTGGGCCGCACAGTGAAGCCTCGTGCTGTTTGCTGGGTCAGGTTTAGCTGTAAGTAAGATAGGAAAATGATTCATACTTTATAATAGTTCCTTAGATCGCTGTTGCTCTATTTAACTGCACCACAGCAGTGCTGTAAGATACACGCTTATAGAGATTCTGTCATTATTTTTATGATGTTGTTTTTTATCTCTAAATGACACTGTTTACACTACAAATAATTCACTCTACAATATAAAATGTCATTCCTGAACCAGCAAGTGTATTTAGTTGTAATATTGGTGTGTATGTGCATCTCATCTCATTTTGCCTGGTCATGTGATTTCAGAAAGAGCCAGCACTTCACAATGGAACTGCTTTCTGGCAGGCTGTTGTTTTTCCTTCTCAATGAAACTGAATGTGTCTCAGTGGGACCTGGATTTTACTGTTGAGTGTTGTTCTTAGATCTACCAGGCAGCTGTTATCTTGTGTTAGGGAGCTGCTATCTAGTTACCTTCTCATTGTTCTGTTGTAAGGGCAAGGTCACATGGGCAAATTTGGGGAGATTTAGTCGCCTCTTCTTCGGGGTGACAATCTCCCTGAACTGCTTTTCCCCTGCCTTCTGACTGCTTTAATGAGAGAACACCTGTACTTCGATTTCCGAACTCCCCGAAATCGCCTCAAGAGGAAACTTCAGGCGACTTCGGAAATCGAAGCACTGCATGTGCATTGCCGCAGGCGATTTTTCATTTTAGCAGGCAGAAGGCAGTTCACCCTGAAGAAGGGGCGATTAGTCACCAGCAGACTAATTAAATCTCCCCGAATCTGCCTGTGTGCCCCTGCCCTTAGGCTGCTGAAGGGGAAAGGGAGGGGTGATATAATTCCAACTTGCAGTACAGCATTAAAGAGGGACTGAAGTTGATCAGAGCACTAGTCACATGACTTGGGGCAGCTGGGAAACTGACAATATGTCTAGCCCCATGTCAGATTTCATAATTAATAATTTAAGAAACTGATTTCATTGCAGAATTCTGCTGGCGCAGCACTACAAACTGATACGTTTTGAGGGGGTAAAAAAATGTTTTTTCCCATGACAGTCTCCCTTTAACACTTACAAGGTCAGAATAGAACCTTCTTGCTCTGACAGGAGCTCCCCATTAAAGGTGACAAGTCTGTAGAAATATCCGCCGCTTAACCCACTTATTTGCCGTGTTTCTGTAAATGCGCATGGGAACAGCAAGAACATTCCAGCGAGAGCCAATGAATGCAACAGAGACTAAATGTATGTATTTTTTACTTAATTCAGCCTCCTGTAAGGCACATATTTCCAATATGAATAATGGCAGGCGTCCAGTACTGGGAACCTTGGGGAGCTGGCTGCAGACCAAGCTGTTGTGTATGAGTGGATACAGATTTAGTTGGACAATGTATGGCGGCCTCAGGGTATTTGCCTGCAGACAAGCCGACTATGAGTTCATTAAATTATTATTTAAATTATGTAATTATTACTAAATTATTATTTTGTGGGTTTGTGTTTATTAGTGTGTTTCGGAGCTGCCATACTGCTCCATTGCCGTGCTGAAATATGTTGGCATAGAGTCCTGTGAAACAGTGCCCTCTGGTGGCCATACAGGCAAACCACAGCCTTCCCAGGCATTACATGCAAGTATCCTGCTGCCAAAATAGTGACACAAAGGCTCTTTTGTAGCTGAAATGTGTAATTGGTTAGTGTGGAAGCGCTTTCTGATGGATACAGTAAGAAATGGAGGGTTTATGTATTGCAAATGCAATCGAGCCTTTTTCTATAGCATCTATAACCTTGTGTCTGTCCTTTGTCTCCTTGTAATAACTTACTGTAATTATGTCATTTGAGTCATTGGAACGGTTCATTTGCAGACAGGGTTGCCACCCAGCTGGTATTTTACCGGCCTAGCCGGTAAAACACCAGCCAAGGCCGG
>CM044448.1:1603516-1617298 GCA_024363595.1 Xenopus borealis | reverse complement strand
TGCATTATATTCTTATTACTTTAAAACAATTACATTTTTTGATGTTACTGGTCCTTTAAGCATTTCAGTGATGTGTATGTGCTGGAACAAGTGGAACTTGAGTGAAAATTCCTATTGAGCTTTAGCTGCTCATCTGATGCTCAGGCTGTACATAAAAGAGACAGTAACACACCGGCAAATTAATAAAGGTTATCTGAACTATAACTGTAAGCGCTAGAATTCATGGTTGTTTTAATGACACTTTGATATGGTTTATGCTTTCTACATGGCACAGCAGTTACATGACTTTTTATTTTATAGGATTTGCCCTAAAAATTTACATTAGACGCCACCTTCAACTTGACATCATTTCAGAGCACTGGACTAAGGCTCGGTGTTTTTTTGGCAACTGTTGCAATGAATGGAATAGGTGGATTTGTTCTGTCGGAACGTTATTGTATTTATATTGTATTTATATTGTATGGATGATTGTTTGTTGCAGACCCCTGAGGAGCAGCATGGTGTTTGCACAACTGGGGTCTCGGGTTCAACTCCAGCCACGGCATTATTTGCCCCATGCCCGGTGAGTTTCCTTCAGGTACAGCCCACATACACAAGTTCTATAGGTGTATATGTGACTTTAGGAGTTAGACTTCAGGAGGTTTGGAGATGCTTATCCATCCCTCCTCTCCCTGTTGTAATCTGAGCCCAGAGCTATGAATGAGCAGGGGGGAGGCTCAGGCAGGAAGTGATCTCACACCAAGCTAATATGGCAGCTGCTATCCTAAACAAACAGAGTTGCTAGAGCTGTTTACTCAGGTATATTAAAGCATTATACAGAATAAATATAATGTTATAGCTTGCACTTTTGTTGCTAGTTTATTGGCAATAAACTGCTACAGTAGCTTCCCTTCCTCTTTAAAGCTGTAGTCTTGTAACCCATAGCAACCAAACAGCAGGTTGCGATTTACTGGTCACAAGCAGAATGAGTCAACCACTATGTGGCCCATGACTGTGACCCGCTTATTTGTCACCCTTTCTTGGCGTATCTTCCATTCCAGCTACTGCAAAGATATTTAAAACCTGTGAAAAAATTGCCTGGTGTGGAAATGGGTTAAAGGCTATCCCACAGCTTCCCTCTGAATAGGGGGGCGTTAGTAGTGTATGAAATCTGCCCGGTTAAAATAATACGCAGAATTGGCAGTTATTTGGTGTCTGTAATTGAAGACCCTGTTTGGCTAAGAAAGGGTTACTGGCGTGTGAGTTGTGGATCAAAGAAGAGGTGAGGGTGTTGCCACCCAGTTTGTGGGAGGGCGGGGGGCTTGTGTTTGCCTCTCTGCATGTGGGGACCTGCTGCGGCTGAGTGGGAGCCAGATTAATCCCACAAGGGGGTCATGAACTAGTAGGGGAATTGCTGTGTCAGAAATAGTGGTGTGCGTTTGTTTATTCTCATTGCGCCCACAAAAGCCCATTAAGGGGTTAAAGCCATGGCCTGGGCCAGCAGAGCCGTTAAAGAGCTGATGTCAAAGGGCAACAGAGCTCCGAGCTGCGCCTATTCCTATTGCAATCGGGTTTTTTCTCTCGTCAGGGTGGGTCGAATCATTTCCAAACCCCATGGTGCTGGTTTGAGGAATGTAAGGGTCCCTCTCGTGAAGTTTTAGGTTACTTGGGAAACAGTAATTATGTTTTCTGAATTGTCATATGAACCTTAGTGACCCCCCCCCGACCGGCCTTAGACTAGAACCAAAACAACAGCACCCCTGGGCTGGTTCCCCCTGCTGCTCGGTGTCAAACAATGGGGTTCTTATTCTGTGGGCCCAGTAGAGCAGGCCCCGTGGGCTACATGCTTGTGGGTTAGTATTCCTTTAGAACTACCAAGGATCAGAACCCTGTGCCACCTTCCTGGTGCTGAACTGGACCCTTGTTCCTGACTGATGAAACACTCTCGTTCTATGGGCCGGATTGTTAGCTCATTTGCACTCCATTATTTCATTTGGAGCTGGAATAGAACCCCAGATAGTATATGCAGTACATGTTGTGTATGCACTTGCTCTTCTCCTCTTCTTAGAGCAAAAGACCAATTGCAAGCAATAACCCAACTTATTAGAATGTCAATAATTGGGGCTCCGTGGGCACCGGGGCAGTAACCCATAGCAACCAATCTGTGATTAGCATTCTGCCTGCTGCAAGTTGGACACTGGAACAGTCGTCTGGTTGCTATGGGTTACTGCTCATGTGCAAATGTGCCCAGTGTTTATAAATGACCCCCAATGTCTCTTGGCAGCTTATAGGCCTGTGTATGGGGTCTGCCATTTGTTATGTAAAAGATAATCTGTCAGTTAGGTTATCTTGATTTAGGTCTGTTCCCCTTTAAATGTAGAGAGGGACAGTCTGGGACAATCTGCTATTGGTTTTCATTTTTTATTATAAATGGCAGTTTTGCTTCTTTTTTGGACCAACGTGTAGGCTACAGGCAAAACAACAAGGCCGGACATATTTGTGGTATTCTATAAACTGCCATCTCCATATGTGGAATCAAGTACATCCGTCCCATGAATCAAGCTCCCCCATCTTTTCCTAATATGTGTGGTCTCTTCCCAGTAACAGGAGGCCCCATTATATTGTCTCTGATTAAAGCCGTAGTCTTGTAACCCATAGCAACCAAATAGCAGGTTGCATTTTACTGGTCAAAAGCAGAATGAATCAATCTGGCGCATGAATGGGCCCCCCTTATTTGATAAAACCTCTGCCAGCCCTTTCTTGAAACAATCCAGTGTATCTTCCTATATATACTGATATATATATGGCTGCTTACCTCTCTTGAGAAGGAAACTCTATGAAAATAAAGACTCTCATTTAGTAAGAGATGAGTTACCATTCAGCTTGATGTGAAATAATGGGCCAAATATAAGTTGAAGAGAAACTGTATCTCTCTGGCTTCCTTTCCAGCTTCTTATTTTATTTCCCAGCAACAACAATGGTGTTTTCATGTGGTTTAAATTTGATACGTTTGCTTGTCTTTGAATTGAATGTGGCCCCTCTGATCTTCCTTCCTCGTCCCATGTGTGATGTGATTGAGTTCTTTTATGTGCACATGTGATACCCAAGGATTCACTGGCGCTGCACCCACTGGTCTCCACAGTGGCGTAACTACTCCCTGGTGGGCCCCGGTACAGGATGGGAACCTGGGCCCCCCACTTGGGCCCTTACCTCTATAAATTGCATGCTGGAGTGTTGATGGCATGTGTACTGTAAAATCAACCCCTAGAAAACTGCCTGCCATAACTATTTTCTTGGCTCCGATGGGCCCCAAGGGGGTTGGGGCCCTGGTGCAACTGCTCCCCCTGCACCCCTGGTAGTTACGCCACTGGGTCTCCATGTACATTTATAGACCCTTGCAGGGGCTGCTTACTCTACAGTAGGTGCTGAACTGCCTTCACTGCCATTACTTGTAGCAACCAATGAGTGCCTTTCATTGTCACACATATTTGCTGATTGGGGCTTGTCGGTAACTGCAGTGGCTTTTTTTTCCAGGAAAACCCCAGGTCCTGATTATTCCTGATAGCAGATCCTTTCCCTTCTTATTCTGTCTTTCTCCAGAAACTATACCGGTTTCCATGTATATTCCATACTGAATCCAAACCTCTGCCTCGTTTCTAGGGAAAGTGGCCCTAGCAGCTGTTTAAAGCGATAGTAACCTGCTGAAAACGTTGAGAGTTGTTAGTCAACTAGACTTTGCTCCTACGAGTAAGATCCTTTGTGTCTACTGGGCATTGAAGCATTGCCAGCAACTAATGTATCACATTGTAACAGAGTTAAGTAACACTTGAGAGAAATGAGAGCAAGTCATGTATCCGATTATAACAGCTCGTGTCCCGGGGAAAAGCTGAACTAACATAAAAACGATTTAAAAGCAGAAATCACTTGAAACGACACTTTGAGAAAGGGCAAGCTGCTGCCGTCAGGGGATTGATGAACTACAATATTCAGCATCCGGCCAACAGGAGAAGGTTGTTGAGATGTGCTGGGAGTTGTAGTTTATGCGAGAATCTATAGTTAATAAACAATGTCTTTAAGCGCCTTTATTTCACTCCATGAGATCACATTTAGTTCCCACCAGATCAGTAAAAATCAGCAGGAGAGAAGTTGCCCTCGGCACAAAACCCTTTCACTGATTTCACATCCATTTGTCTTAAAAGGCCACTCTAACCTTAAAGGGGAAGTCCACCCAAAGCTTCATTATTACATTTGTGCCTCGCTGTCCTCTTGTTCTGTATCTTCTGTTTCAGGCATCAGAATCAGCAGTGCAGAGAATGTAAACAGTCAGATACAGCTTTCCTGTTGTAGTAGGACTAGGTGTCATGTGCTGATCCATGATGCTGGGTCCATGGTGCTGATCCATGGTGCTGATCCATGGTGGTGCTGATCTATGGTGCTGATCCATGGTTCTGATCTATGGTGCTGATCCATGGTTCTGTTCCATGGTGTTGATCCATGGTGCTGATGCTGATCCATGTTTATCATCCATGTTTCTGATCCATGGTGCTGTTCCATGGTTTTGATTCATGGTGCTGATTCATGGTGCTGATTCATGGTGCTGATCCATGATGCTGATCCATGGTGCTGATCCATGGTTCTGTTCCATAGTGTTGATCCATGGTGCTGATCCATGGTTCTGTCCCATGGTGTTGATCCATGGTGTTGATGCTGATCTATGGTTCTAATCTATGTTGCTGATCCATGGTGCTGATGCTGATCCATGGTGTTGCTGCTGATCTATGGTTCTGATCTATGGTTCTGATCTATGGTGCTGATCCATGGTGCTGATGCTGATCCATGGTGTTGCTGCTGATCTATGGTTCTGATCCATGGTGCTGATCCACTGTGCTCTAGGGGGCCAATATTTGAAGGTATGTGGGTGGGGTAATAGATTTGCTAATAGCTTGCCTGTCTTTATTTTGATTGGCTGGAGCACAATGACCCTGATTTGGCAATATTTATTGTTAAGGACCTGGTCGAGCAGACAGGGTCAAACCAAGTGTTTCTGGGAAATGCCTGAAGATTCAATTCATGAGTAGATGTCTGAGACAACAGTCGCTCATGTGTCTGGCCCCATAGGATTCTGCTGATCTCTGTCGTGAGTAAATGCAGGGGAAAAGCAAACGCTTCCAGCCCTGATATAAACCAGCTCCTTTTAGAATGTGATATGATAATAATATGATTAATTCCAGAGGAGCAGCACAATGCTGTGCGTGTTTGTACATTAGCAGCATCATCTCTTTAGCTGCCACTTCTTTTGTAGTGCGGCGGCTGATCTCACGCAACCCCTTTAATTAGGAGATCTCATCAATAAACGCCACTTACGTGCAAAGGGACTCATTCTCCTGATTGTGTTGCTTGAGTGAGTCTTCAGCAGGATAAACCTTTTAATAGTCACACATAATATATTTGTGCCGAGCGTGAATAGCCGGATTTGGAAAGTTCCTCTATGTTAAGAGTCGCATCTCTTGTTGAGATTCAAGGGCAGAAATACCTATAATATGCACTGATTATTTTGCAACCTTCACAAGTAGCCGCTAGCTTCACATGATGCTGCACCTGGAACCCTACGGTGAGGCTAGTGCCCAAATCCAGCGGGAGATTACTGGTTAAAAAGAGACCATTCATTTCAGATATCCTGATGGCAAGGAGATGCCTATTGACTAATGGGATGAAATAGGATTTTGAATTTTATTTTGGGGTGACGGGTCCACTTTAAGGAGATGGCCGGGGTCATAAGGGTTCACTATCTGCACTGTCCTAAGATCTATGTGCAAAGTCACAAGTAGGTTGGCAGCTCCCTATGAATTGCTTGCATTGTTTCCTGAGTAGGCACACAGTATTATTTTATATATATATATAGTATATATTCCAGTGGGAATGCTCCATTGGAAACAATGAGATCTAAGTGAGGCAGATATGGGTAATCAGCTACAAGTCTTCATGAGTGACATTTGCCTTGCCAGGTGCACCTGGAGAGGACTGAATAGAAAGACGAGAAATAAAAAGTAGCAATAACTATAAATGTGTAGCGCTTGTTTATAGATTAGGGTCACTGACCCCCCCCCCCTCCTTTTGAAAGCTGGAAACAGGCAGAAAAAGAAGACCTGTCATTTAAAAAAAAAAAAAAAAACTATAATAAAGAAAAAATGAAGACCATTTGAAAAGCCGTTCAGAATGAGCCATACTTTAACACTCTAAAAGTTAACTTAAAGGCGAACTTCACGGTGGAACTCCATAAACATATGGGACCCGTTATCTGGAAACCCTGTTATCCATAAAGTTCTGAATTATGGAAAGGCCATCTCCCATAGACTCAATTGTAATAAATGCATCCAACTTTTTAAAAACTATTTCCTTTTTCTGTGTAATAATAAAACAGTAGCTTGTACTTGATCCCAACTAAGATATAATTAATCCAGACATATGTCCTAAGTGTGGATCTACCCCTGCTAATTTCTTCCATATGGTATGGCAATGCCCGGTTATACTCAGGTTCTGGGTTGAAGTGACGGAGGAGTTAGGCCAAACACTGGCTCTTTTTATACCAATGGACCCATTAGTCCTTCTCCTTAACCAAATTAAAGATATTGCCCCCTCTACAGCTGAGAAACACTTAATAACCTTCCTGCTTATACAAGCCAAACGTTTAATAGCAATGAACTGGAAATCACGCTTAGCACCTACAGTACGCCTATGGGTTAACCTAGTCAACCAACACATCCCGTTGTATAGAATTACATACTACAAAAGGGGCTGTCCAGAAAAATTTGACAAAATATGGTCTAGCTGGGTAGATGAACACCTTTGAGCAGCGCAGGAGGAATAATATATGTATATATATATATATAGATAAGGGGACCTTATCTCTGATGACATAAATAACCAGGAAGGGAAGAAGAGAGGAGCGACACAAGTCTTTTGTTTTTTTTTTTTTAAAAAGTTTATTAGTTTAACACAGGTAAATAAACATCTGCAAACTCTCAGTGCAACAGAAAATAATAGTGAAATCATACTTTGTTTATTTCAGTAATACTGTGATGTCATACAATGTATAAAGACAAACTGATGTATTATTTCCACAAACATGCAACCTTGTGAAATTTGCCTGTATTGGTACTTTCTTTCTAATTTCTGTTTTTTTTTGTTTTTATAAAATAATAAAAAATAAAAGTTAAAAAAAAAAAGATATAATTAATCCTTATTGGAAGCAAAACCAGCCTATTGGCTTTATTTCATCTTTATATGATTTTCTAGTAGACTTAAGGTATGAAGATCCAAATTATGGAAAGATCTGTTATCTGTTAAACCCCAGGTCCTGAGCATTCTGGATAACAGGTCCCATACCTGTAATAATAAAACAGTAGCTTGTACTTGATCCCAACTAAGATATAATTAATCCTTATTGGAAGCAAAACCAGCCTATTGGCTTTATTTCATGTTTATATGATTTTCTAGTAGACTTAAGGTATGAAAAATCAAATTATGGAAATATCCATTATCTGGAAAACCCCAGGTCCCCAGCATTCTGGGTAAAAGGCCCGATACCTGTATATATGTGTGCATTAAGGTTGTGTGCAGTGCTTGGCAGCTGTGGGGGTTAATGTGGAGGTGCCATGCAGTGAAGGGTTAATTTTCTGCTCCGTCTCATTTCCTGCATCCCTAGACGCTCCCTCGTTTTTATTTTTAGAACCTCGTTTTGCAGTTCAGTCACCAAAACCCTTTGGGGTCAGCAGAGGCCCCGGAAATATGTTGGAGTCACAAGAGGGAACATTAGAAAGCTCAGAGGTCACAGCAGCTCAGATATATATATATTTAAAGGGGAAACCACCTCCAAAGTCACAGCTGATAGAATTGGGGCAGTACGAAGAGGGGCCCGGAGCCTTTCAGGGGGAATTTTTATTATTTAGCCGTGCAAACTGCTTCTCCGGGTTGACTTTGGTGGCTGATTTGATGCAGGTAGTTGCAGTTCAGCGGTATCTGGAGGGTCTCAGATTGGATGTGTCTGATTTGGAGCCATCGTTTTACACAAACAGGAAAAAAGTGGTGTAATGAAGGGTTGCTGATGTGACTTTCAGGGAGTGATACCTGTACCCACAGCACCATGTACCCACATTCTCTCTGTACTGTGCCCACAGCCTTCCACTTTCACTGAGTCCCCCCTTATTCTCCTGCAATACAGCTCAACCCACTGTGATTGTCTCTCCCCCATCTTTTCTCTGCTCCCCTCGTCTCCTCTTTTTCTCCCGCTATGGACCCCCCTCCTCTGTCTGGATTGAGTTAACAAACACATTAGGGCTGTGGATTTGCATGTGATTGAGGTGGGACACTGTAGTGATTCCCACGCTGGACCCAAGAGGGCACCGTCTCCCTCCCCACTCCCAAATACCAGCACTGCCCTCACCACCCCCTTTCTCCTTCATTCCCAAATTCCAGTGCTCCCTCCATCCCCTGCTTATTATATTATTATAACAACTAAATGTATTTAGAGTTCTATATCACCCACCCTCGTCTATACACTGTCCTTGTGTATATATATATATATATATATATATATATATATATATATATATATATATATATATATATACAGGCCCGGACTGGCAATCTGTGGGTTAGGGCAAATGCCAGATGGGCTGCTATAAGGTCCCATAGAAAGTCAGTATTTAGTGGGCTGGTGGGGGCTGTTTGGGCCTCTGTGTACCTGAAATGCCAGGGCCTATTTTGATTCTCAGTCCAGTCCTGTATATATATATATATAGAGAGAGAGAGAGATAAGGTACCATTACTTTATATTTTATACAGGGATTTTGATGAGCTGAGCAAAAGCCTTTGAGTTGTAATACCCTTCATTCTGAGGAATTCTTGATTTTAATGAAGACTTGTTGCCCAGTGAAGGAAACTTCTAATATAAAATCACTTCTAATATAAATAGACGTGCCAATGATTGGACAGTGATTTGTAACTGTGATTGCTGCTGAAAGCGCTGTCTGTCTGTCCTTATCTCCGCTCTGACTTAGGAAACCTTGTTGCAGAAGCCACATTGTTTCACCAGTACATTTATTTACAAATTGTCATAAATACATTGGATTGTTTTTCCTATGTTTGAGTTCACTTCCCCTGCGGGATAATAAACTGCGAGTAACCTGCGGTGTATACACATGTTCCTATATTATTCCTATATTACCCAGCAGGAATCTGATTCCTTTCCTTCTATGTATATTTCCATCTGCTTTATAGCATCTCTATAGTTTCACTGCTTCAGGACTGGCTCCCTCATCTTCCTCCATTGCGTTTGGGGTGAGAGCAGTCGATGGTAAATCCCCAGGCAGTTCTCCTTGAGACGCACACTTAGAATGTCTCCCGGGTGCCTGGTAAGAAGCAGAAATGGGTCAGCGGTGGATGGTGTCGGATCTAATGGAGTGGGAATCTGTGTCTGTGTGTCAGGGTTAATGGGACTCACGGCTTTATTTGCTCGGGAGATGTGGAAATCTCTGCTGCGACTGGAAGTCTGTCTGGTGCTGACGCAGGCCCAGTGCATTCTGGGAGTCTCCTACAAAGACCTTTTCTCAGTGAATCCTCCATGAGCAAACAGAACATTAAAGGACGCATAGAAATGAAAAAGGATAAATACCACTTTTGAGAGTTAAGCTCATTCACTTGAGCTTATGGAAAAAAAAAAAATATATATATATTTATATATAAACACTATCCAGATTCATGCCTGGTGTCTCAGATTGGGAGGAAACTATGATAGTCTGCTTCTGACTCACATAAACCATTTCCCCGCCCCTGTAAAGACAACTCCGCCCTCACCCTGTCCACTGTCAATGGATTCTGGGAGTTCTTTGCTTTCCAGAGATTCGTTGCCCCACCTCCATGGAAAGCAGAGGGACGTCCATCCCGGAATCCATGACTTTCCCAGAATCCATTTTAGTTGTTAGTTCTCTATTAGGAATGACCCCTTATCTGGAAAACTGCCGATCCACATCTGTACAGTTAATTATTAGCTGCTGCTAATTTTGGAAATCATGGGACCTGTTATCCAGAATTCTCAGGACCTGGGGTTTTAACTGATCTTTCTGTAATTTGGATCTTCATACCTTAAGTCTACTAGAAAATCATATAAACGTGAAATAAAGCCAATAGGCTGGTTTTGCTTCCAATAAGGATTAATTATATCTTAGTTGGGATCAAGTACAAGTTACTGTTTTATTATTACAGGTATGGGATCTGTTATCCAGAATGCTCATGGGGTTTTAACTGATCTTTCTGTAATTAGGATCTCCATACCTTAAGTCTACTAGAAAATCATATAAACATGAAATAAAGCCAATAGGCTGGTTTTGCTTCCAATAAGGATTAATTATATCTTAGTTGGGATCAAGTACAAGCGACTGTTTTATTATTACAGGTATGGGACCTGTTATCCAGAATGCTCAGGACCTGGGGTTTTCCAGATAATGGATCTTTCCATAATTTGGATCTTCATACCTTAAGTCTACTAGAAAATCATATAAACATGAAATAAAGCCAATAGACTGGTTTTGCTTCCAATAAGGATTAATTATATCTTAGTTGGGATCAAGTACAAGTTACTGTTTTATTATTACACAGAAAAAGGAGATAATTTGGATTAACTGGATAAAACAGAGTCTGTGCCTTTCCATAGTCTGGATAACGGTTTCCGAATAACGGATCCCATACCTGCACAGCATTAGTGTTAAAGACATACAGACAATATACAAGTTCTCAGGCACAAATGGCTTTAGCAATGAATAAGGCTGAACTTGATGGTATATATATATATATATATATATATATATATATATAAAAAGGTATATATCTCAGTATAATACGCTATTATTTGGTCTCAAACTGAGCAGATTGTGTGTGACTCAAATCCATGGATTTTGATCAGGCGAGTTTGGAAATCTGATTGCGCTGATGATTGCGTGTCTATCGGATAATATTATTCCTGCAGATATTTGTGAATATAACCAAGTGTTGTTGTCAGGGATGGATGGGGAGCTAAAGATAAAGCGATTACACAGGAGTTACCCAACTAGTTCATATGGTGTGTGTGTGCCCTGGGGAGTCAGCAGCTGATCTAGACTTGATGAGATACCCTACTGTCATCTGGAAATATCTGTAACAACTGACAGTTGTAGCCTTTACATTGTCCTGTTAATAGGTGTTAATACTCAGTACAACTGGCATATTGACAAATACATACTGCTGGCAGGTGTTAGTGGCAGTGATCTCGCAGGCACATCCATAGGCAGTAACACAAGATTTTTGGGGGCCCCCTTCCTTCCTCAGGTTTGCCCATATTTGCTGGGTCCTTTATTCTTGTGCAGCCCCAATACCTCTATAATTCCACCCATGATACACCTCCCAACATACATAATCATCTCCTGGATATTTGTAGTGTTAGTTCCTATCCTGTAATATCCATTCTGATTAAACAGCGTTTGTATTTCATATACCAGCCAGGCCACTAGATAGACTCGTGGGGCAGTGCATGGCTACACTGAGGTGGAAACAACTTTAGAGAGATAATGTGAGATGTCACATGTTGAACAGTCCAGATTAAGTCATCATGTTACCTATGAACTTTCTAATGGCAGTGACTGACATTTAGTGGAAATGACGGGGCTGGAACCCTGTGGAATGTTGTTAGTTATGTGCCCCGTGTACAACTTGTACCTGTCACATGCCCAGTACTTAGCACATACCACTCCTATACCAGTTTCAGCTCATCAGCAGGGCCGGCCAATATAATGGCTATATATATATATATATATATATATATAAGCAATCAACCCCCTTCCCTTCATTAGTGCTGAGTGAAGCCACCAGTCACCTTTTACATTGTGTTATGTGATGAGTAAGGACGTAACCGGTTTTGCTGCAGGTCTAGTAACCCTGAGCAACCAGTCCATGGGTAGTGTTTCCTCAATGTTGTAGACCTGGAGCTTATTCTTATAATGCCCCAAACATATGAGAAGTTGCCAAGTATTCCAGTCTTGGGTCAAGTGAAACATTTTTTTTGGGGGGGGGTATATGTTAGATAGCTAAAAAGCCCCCCTGGCTGCCATTAGCCTGTGGAGCCAGGTGATTTTGTCTCCCTCCATGAACAGTTCTGTTCTACTACATATATATATATATATATATATATATATATATAGTTCTATACATACATTTTGGTGTCTTTATGTATATGTGAGCTATAGACAAAGCAGCTGTTGATTCCAAAAGGTCTCCATAACCAATCATGTGGAGAACATTAACCCTTCCCCTGCCCCCCCCTTAAGTAGCGTTGGTTTTTCAGGTTAACCCCATAGCCCGTCTGTATAGTAAATTATACACAGAGATAGCAGTAGGGGGGTGCACCCAACAAGTGGGGGGGGGTAGGTGTGAGATTGGAAGCGAAGGAACCATACATCTTGCGTTTCATCCCTTCTTCAAGACCCTTTGCTGCATTGATCCTGCATTTATGAACTCATCATCATCATCATCATCAATGTTTGTTGGATGTGCCTCGTCACCCCTCTCTCTCTCCTCTTGTCTATTCTTCATTCCATTTAGTTTCACTCTCTCGTTATACCTGTCCCTTTTTCCCAGCAGCCCTCTCTTTCCAACCTCTAGCGTCTGCTCTCTCCCTCCACTATTTCTGAGTTTCCGTTGCCTCTGTTTTTCTCCTCTCCTTCCCTTCTTTCATGCCCTGCCTCTTCCCTCTTTCTCTGCCCGTCTCTCCTTCCCATCCTTCTATTTGCAGCACATTATTCTGCATGGGCCGTTTCCCTACAATCCCTGTGCTATAGACAGAAAGGCGTTCCAGTGAACAGGATCAGTGCTGTGCTTGTGTATCTCCATCTGTCGTGTGCACTCCCTCGCATATGTCCGTCTGTCTCTTTTATCACCTTATCCTCCTACTTCACTTCTTTGCTATCAGGGTTCCTCATTTCAAATTCAGTGTTGTATCTCTTTCCCAAACTTCCTCACTTCCTCCTCACTTATTTCAGTGCAGGGCTGGTTGAAATGCTGTCGTTCCAGCTGATGAGGAACTGCTAACACTTCATTAGTTCAGCAACATCTGGATGGCCTGGTCTGCCCACACTACTCGTTGCCCCTCACATCCAGGCCTTCTGCTGTCTCTCCTCTATCTCTTTCTACCTCTTGGCTGCAGTCTCAGGCACAGTCCCTGGCACTGTCTCACGCTCTCTCTTTCTTTCCCATCTTGTCCAGCTTCTCCTGTTGTATTAGCTGTAGGTACACTGCAAGCTAATGTCTGTGTTAACACAATGTGTGCAGTTGCCAACAGGCAGACTTATGTAGAGACAGAGCAGCTACTCCCCCCAGCGTTAAACATGTACACGCCAGTTTCTCCCTTCACCTCCACCTGCATTCTGCATGCACAGTAGCACACGCCAGTCCCCCGGCTCCATCGCATCCTCAGCTGCACAGAACAGGGACAATCCTGCATTTACACAGCAGCTTGCTATCCATATACCCTGCACATCACTGTCTTACACATGCCAACTGCATCCTATGCTCTTCCCAACTACACACTTCAGTCCTGGGTTAAATAGAGGCTAATAGTTTTTCCTAATATATTTATGTGCCTTTACAACCTGCCCCACTTGCATCTCAACCAGTGCAGATTCTACAGCAGTTCCAAATCCAGAATAATATCCATAACCAGTACAGAAGGGATAGCAGTGCCAAAATCCTGTTTTCTTACAGAATAATCCCCATAAC
>CM044448.1:1568498-1588146 GCA_024363595.1 Xenopus borealis | reverse complement strand
GGAGTACTGGGCTGTCTCACCCTATATGTGGAGTACTGGGCTGTCTCACCCTATATGTGGGATACTGGGCTGTCTCGTACTATACGTGGGATTCTGGGCTGTCTCGCCCTATAAGTGGAGTACTGGGCTGTCTCGCCCTATAAGTGGAGTACTGGGCTGTCTCACCTGTTATGTTTTGGTAGCCGAGGATGAGTAGAGTATAAAAGTGCTTTATCAGCAGGTTCATGCAGCCATTACACATCAACAGCAACTTCAGCTCTAACACTGTAAGCTGTATAGAAAGTACTATGTGTGTACATTATTACTCTTGTACACAGTGACACCTATAGGCATTTTGTATAAACACCCTATAAGTGGGATATTGAGCTGTCTCACCCTATAAGTGGGATATTGAGCTGTCTCACCCTATAAGTGGGATATTGAGCTGTCTCTACCTAAAAGTAGGATGCTGGGCTGTCTCACCCTATAAGTGGGATACTTGGCTGTCTCACCCTATAAGTGGCATACTGGGCTGTTACATCCTATAGTGGGATACTAGGCTGTCTCACCCTATATCTGAGAGTGGCAGTCCCCCAGTAGCTGAGGAACCCTATGATCAAGAAAGTCTGTACCGCTCAGAATTCGGCTTGGCTCTCTCAATCCCTCTCCCTGGTCCAATACACACATGGTAATGACGTCCTCTGCCAGCAATAGACAAGGAGCTGCTTCCAATTAGATCCACAAAATAACATTATATACATCAAAATGTAACCCTTCTGTTTCTGCAATACCAATAGAATTCTGATGCCAAGCGCCTGCATGACGGTCACATTCAGAACTAGTTTATGATGTAATGATGTTGATGCACTGGATAATGATGATACCGAGTAACCATAATTTACAGTTAATACACACGTGCATGTTCTTCTATAGTCAGTGGTTGCTATACTGGGGTGTATAGTCTGTAGAATGGGGCTGGGCAGGGTATGTGATGTCACTGCTGACTGTTCTGTGACCTCAGAGGGGCGTCCTCTGTAAAGAGCCCCTAAATATGTGTGCTGGGATACCTGCAGCTCTGCATAATGTTTTAATCCAGACCTTCTGCTGGAACACATCTCCCTGGGCCTACAAAGTAACATTCCTTCCCACAACAAAGGTTAGTTTCTCTTCTGTTTCTCCTGTGTATAATGATATTTCTATGGATCCCCCAACATCTCCAGCACTCCCTTAGGACATGGAGCACAAATGGTTTCTGTTAAATGTTTGACTTGTTCTTTTTTTTTGCATTATATTAACCCACTCCGTGGCCAGAATGAAGGAAGAGGAATGGAGCAAGAATATAAAGGGAGCTGGGTGAGACTGGGTAACTGGAAGCCATTCTAAAGAGTTACACTGGGTGTTGGATGGAGGTATAAGCAGAGGGGTTATAAGGCACAATAAGAGACAGGGAGGAGATGTAGAACTTGAAAGGCTGGAGGCCCCACCATTTACATACATTAGGGATATTAAGCCTGCAGCACTTAATGAAGTGAATGTGTAGGAAGGGTTGGGTCAGTCTGGACTGGCAATCATGGGCTGTTGTAAGATGCCATAGACAGCCTCTACTTATTGGACCTGTATGGGGCTGTTTGGGTCTTTGTGTAGCTGAAATGACAGGGGCTGTTTTATTTCTCAGTCCAGACCTGACTTTGATGGAACAGTGGTGCATGTGCAATCGGGGAACCCAAAGGGGTAGACTTTGAAGGCCAACCAAGTTGACTAAAGTTGAACATCTTAGTTCTAAACATTCTTATAGGAAATTTTGATAAGACTCAAGTCTGAAAAGAGTTTGGAACACCTTCCAGACTGTGCCAAGAATACTAGTACCCACTAGGATTGCCACCTTTTCTTGAAAAAATACCGGCCTTCCTATATTTCTATGTATTTTCCCTATTATATATATATATATTAATAACATTGGGATCAAGCTTAATTTTTACCGGCCAGGTGGCAACCTTAGTGCCCATTGTGCAGAGTTAATATACCACCTAATTGTGATTGTTATTAATGTCACGTGAAGCACTAGTATGAACTATACTACTGGCAAGTATGTGGAATAGTAAAGGAGTTCATAAAGAGAAAGGATCTATAAATCAAAAGAGAAATTGTGAATTTCTGCAAAACAAGTTCAGAGAATAAACGGTTGCCCAGCCAGACGCCTGCCCTGTGCCCATTTATTACCCAGTGGCGTATGTTCTTGTTACGGACAGGGCGAGTGACGTTGGAAGAGACGTTCTCATGTTCTAGACTGTACACGTGACAGAGTTTGTGCGGCTGGCAGTGCCCTGTTTTCTATATTAAACTTGGCAGTGTATTTGTTTGTGCTAGAGGAAATCCCATGCTCACGTAGAAAGCGGCATCCTGTGCCAGTGATGATCCTCGTGCTGTAGAGTTGGCACTGGCACAGACTTGAGTGGGAGGGACCAGAGCAGCGTGATGCCCGCATGGGTATCACCACCTGTAACTTCAAAAAAAAGGAATTCACTTCAGTGCAACTGTCCTGTGACTTATGAGCCTGTCAGATAAAACACACAGGAGGGGACAATAACTTGCCTACCTGTATCAGTCAGTTTTGCATGTTTCTCTTCTACTTCCATATTACCATCCCTGTATCTATTTCCTCTATTGCTTCATATAACCCACCCTGTAATGTAAATGCTTTATATAACCCTCCCCATAACACCTAATAACCTTCACTTTAACTCATTGTATTGCTCTATATAACCCTCCCTATTACAATTTTTATTGTTCCATATAACCCTTCCTTTAACTCCCTGTATTTCTCCATACCATACCTATAATCCCTCCTATTGCTCCATATAACCATTCATATTATTCCATATATCACTCTCTATAACATATTCTATTGCTCCGTGTAGCATTTATACAACTGGGGCAACGCTTTTATATTTTGACCCCAACTAAAAGGGGGGAATAGGGCTTATATAGAGGCATGTACAATTTGCAGCTTTGGAGTGGCTGCCTGCTGACATGTTTATTGTTCCTAATATTTATTTATCATGTAGTTCCTTTTTTCCCTCTTATATAAGTCCTTTATCTGCCACCTAATGTTCAGGATATGACTGTTGTGAGAATCAGATCTATCACTGCTCTTCTGTGTCTGTGTGTATCACAGCTGGCAGTTTGGAAGTTGGCAGCTAGACCATACTTGATATAAAGGAGGAGGAGACGCCCCCATGGCATCTCTCTATGTACAACTGTCACTTTCATTATGGTTTTAGAGGCTTGATCTGATTATTCCTGAAAAATGTGAGTTTTTGCAGGTGTTTTTGGGGCAAGCAGTAAATGCATAGGCAGCTGTTTGTGATTTTACAGGCAATGGTGCAAGGGATAAAGGCAGTCGGATCCAGAGCAGCCCTTCCCCAGCCATATGTTCTGCTTATCCGGTGACCTATCAGTATATAAATAATGCACATACTGTACTAGGCAAGGCATTTACAGTAATCACATTATGACCTGAGCTCGGGGTTAATGTGTGTCTTGTGTGTCTGCCGTGTGTTTGTGACTAAGTGACCCGTGTGGCTGCCAGTGAATGGTGTGCTTGTGATGCTGTGCATGTGTTCTCTCTCTCTCTGCACAATGTTGTGATTATCTGCAAAGCGCATTTTTCAAAGGCTTACAGTGTAAACAACATGTACAAGCTGACAAACAGCAATATGGCCGCTGCTCGTTAGCGAGTTAGTACAGTGTCTCCAGTTGTGATTGGTCTGCAGCTGGTTTCACCGAGAATGATGGGAGCTGTAGTGCTAGCAGAGCAATATCCATGCACTTGTGTCATTACAGGGAGGCATTATTTTATCTTTAACTAAAGAGGGGGGCATAGGAAGGGGACCTTTGACTGCTGAGGGGTGGGATTGACTAATTTGAAGTTTCACTATATGTTTATGAAAAATATATTCTCAAACAAGGTTGGACTGGGCCTGTGGGACACCAGTAAAAATCTGCTTCCCCTGCCGGCAACATTTGGCATCAGTGCTCTCCCCCAATAAGTAAGCAAGGTTTGTGGTTTGTTGGCTACAGCCTTTGTGGGCCCCAGACACCTCTGTCCAATGCTTTTCAGTCTAGTCTGGGGGCCTTAAACTGATTTTGCTGTGGGGCCCAGTAAGTCATTGTTACTCAACTGCAAGTTGTAAGCTTTGGTAATCATGCCTGCAGTGCTCCTTCTTAGGATGAACTATACATCACACATTCTTTGAATAACTTCAGTTCCATATAGGAGAAAAAGTTCCCTTCAAAGGCCTGCTCCTCCCTTCTGCTCTGACGACAAGAGCTTGCAATCTGATTGCTAGAGAGAGGGAAGTGGAGGGAAAAGGGAGAGTTTAGGTGATTGTTTGGCCTTTCAGGTCAGACAGGAGACGGATGTTTATCCCCAGGCTCCATGTCCCATGACTGCCTCTCCTCTGGTTTTGTGCATGTCCCCTCCCTGTCATCGGGACGGAGTTGTTGGTGTATATGAGGGGAGATATTTCAGGTGTTGGGATGCAGGCTTTGGCTTTGAGCCATGAACTTGGAAGACCTCAAGTGCTGGCAAATTGCCCAGTCCCCTGTCTGGTACAGCATGTACTTTACCAGTGGGGGGGGGGGGGGCTAAGGAGAGAGGGGGACAGAGGGGGAAATTCTGCAGATTTTCATCTTCACTGAGGTGTCTCCATTGTTGACTTAACCACTACGGTGCTGAACATCTACTGGCCACATGTGGGGTTAATGTGCGGGACTTGTTAGTGCAAGCACATGCCCTGACATAAGAAATGTATAGCATGGAAGTCATAGCAAGCAAACCTGCCTTTAGTGTGTGGTGCCATTCCTGCAGCGATCCCTGCCCCGGTGACAAAGTTACACAGACAGGAGGCTCTTGTGATCGGCCCCTGCTGCTTTTATTTTTATGAGGAGCAGTGAAAGAGTTTCCCTTACCCCATGCAACCTTTGATATGTTTAGTGTGAGTGAATGTACACTTTAACCTCACGTAACTCAAGGCCATTCCATTGGGCCGCTCCCTGTTGTATAGTATGTGAGTTATTGCTGCTTCCGCATAGCTGAGCCTACCTGCAGGCATCGGCACTTGTCTGCCCCTCAGCGTTTACTCACTACAACTCACTGCTCAGCTTACTACCATTTACATCAGGTCTTTAACCTCAGTATACGTCCATTCCATTTATGTGTGGGACAGTCACTGTTACTCACTACAGGCCTTGTCACCTCATTATAGGCCCCTAGACCTTTCTGTCAGGCACTGTGTTCAACAGAGACACAAAGTGAGGCTGTGCCTGAGGGTGAACATGAGACAAGCTGATGTCCCTTCAGGCCTAGCTCTGACAAATATCAGCTACTAATCTGCCCATGTCACATTCATTTTACCTGATAAATGAAAATATTTGCAAGTTTTTATTTGTTTTAGCATGCGGAGTCAGTTGCCAAGATCTGACAGACCATTGTATTTCAGGATACATACACTGCCCAATTTGTAAAATTTACCTCAGAATTTAGCCTTGAGTTATTTTTTCTGTGGTACAGGCCCTGCTGTGAGGTCAAATGAATGTGACGTGTGCAGATTAGTATCTGATTTCTGTGACAGCTAGACTTGACTCACTCGTCATATCCCCCCTTGTCTCAGGCCTGTAGTGAGTAACAGTGAATGCCCCACACACGAATGGACGTCTGCTGAGGTAAAAGACTTCAAGTGAATATGAGTAAATGCTTTAGCTTGAGGATGCACTGCCCATACTGATGAACTGAGGTAAAATTATCCTCAGAATTTAGTAGCAAGTTATTTTTTGTATGGAACAGATGCTTTTGTGAGGTAAAATTAATGTGATACTGGCAGATTAGTAGTGGGGATTTGTCAGAGCTAGGCCTGAGGGAATTTCACCTTGTCTCATGTCCACCCTCAGGCGCAGAGTCACTTTGTGGCCACGTTGAACGCAGCAGCAGTGCCTGACAGAAAGGAAGGTCTAGGGGCCTATAATGAGGTGACAAGGCCTCTAGTGAGTAACAGTGACTGTCCCACACATGAATGGGCATCTGCTGAGGTAAAAGACTTCAAGTGAATATGAGTAAGTTGCTTTAGCTTGAGGATGCACTGCCCATACTGATGAACTGAGGTAAAATTATCCTCAGAATTTAGTAGAAAGTAATTTTTTGTATGGAACGGATGCTTTTGTGAGGTAAAATGAATGTGATACTGGCAGATTAGTAGTGGGGATTTGTCAGCTAGGCCATGTTGAACACAGCAGCAGTGCCTGACAGAAAGGAAGGTCTAGGGGCCTATAATGAGGTCATAAGGTGAATAAGTGCAGCATACAAAGTTCCATACAAAAAAATAACTCGAGCGACTAAATTCTGAGTAAAATTTTACCCTGGTTCATGAAATTGGGCAGTGCATGATCCTAAGGGCCTTTCTAAGCACAGCCAGGCTTCAGCTATTGCCTTCCTTAGCTGTCAGCCCTGAGCCTTTCCTTGTGTATCTGTCTATATTTCTTCCTAATAATTGCTTTTATGTAAGGCTTCTGCATCTATTTATTGCCATGGATATGGAGGCATTTTGCATTTATTATACGTATGTGTGTGGGTTCCTCATCCTAAGCAGATATATTTACTTGCTAGCTCACTTTTAAGTAGGAAATGTCCATTTTTTTCCCTACAGGGCGGCCGGATTTGTCTTCTTGTCAGTGAGTAATACACTTGTTCCAACCTTGTGTATGTAAAGATATATATATGATTATGTTTGTGTGTGCCAAGTTTTCATACGCACTGCCAAAACCTCTTTTTACATTGCTGGAGTGCCTGGAATCTGCCCATAGTCGCATTAGGCACTATATTATTAATATCACTATATCACTAATCTCGGCGTGCATGCTATGTTTCTCCCAGTTCAGATTCCTTGCATATTAAAGGCCTCAAATAAGGATTAGAGAAGAGATGTACTTTGCATACAGACGGCGGCTGTTCCATCTACAAAGTACAGGAACCTGTGAAAAGCCGTTCCATTAAAGGGAAGGTTCACCTTTGCGGTAACTGTTAGTATGATAGGGAGAGAGAGTGATATTCTCAGATAATTTGCAATAGGTGTTAATTTTTTTATTACTTGTGTTATTTTTTTTTTTTAAGTTATTTAGCCTTTTATTTCGAAGCTCAGCGGTTTCCACAGTCTGGTCGCTAGGGTCCAAATTCCCCTAGCAACCATACTTTGAAAGATGAGGAATAAAAGTAGCAATAACAATACACTTGTAGCCTTACTGACCATTTTAAAAGAGCAGCACTCCTTTTGTTAGAAGTTTTATTATGCTTACTTATTTGTGTAAATCGTATGCATCCAGTTTGGTTTGGCATTATATGCACATTATGCAAGTTATGACATGTAGAAGGAAATACGTGCTTGTGGTTAAGGCAGATGCTGTGTCAGGCATGCTGAGTAATCATTACCATGTCACTTATTTCAGTGGTTCTCCGATGATTCTGTTGCTAAGCGGATCCTGGTTGCTAGGGCAACAGATGCTGATTGCGATAGCAAGGTCCATGCATGGGGTAGCGCCTCTGCCCTTAACCCGCTATGCAACAAGAATACCCAAATACCTGTGTACAGGGAAGCAGTAATTATTCTGTTTACGCAGGTAACTATGGCACAGCCCATCTAACTGTCTGGCTGGGTATGAAAGGAAAATATCTACAATTTTATAAACATGGCAAACTTTTATTATAGGGCTTAGATCATAGACTTCAGCATTTCAATCTTATTATTAGGGATGCTTTAATACTGAAGTGTAATGGCAAAGACTAAGTAGTATGGCAGCCCTCTCTCATTGGCACTAATGCAAATATACAGGTACCTACAAACACTGGGTCTAGTATATGTGTCCTGGTAGTGCCGTGACTCTACACTCCCTCCTGGTGGCACGGCAGGGACTTCATATAAAAAAGCAAGTCCTTCCCTAAAACAATGGGTCCTAGCAATGCAATGAGCCAGGTCATCATGTGTTTATACAGCACCAGCAAGTCACACAGTTCTCTACAATGATGTGATCTTTAAAGGGGTGGTTCACCTTGGAATTCACCTTTAATATGATGTAGAGAGGGATATTCTGAGACAATCTGCAATTGGTTTACTTTTTTTATTATTTGTTGTTTTTGCATTATTTCACTTTATATTCAGCACCTCTCCAGCTTGCAATTGCAGAATTCATGGCCAGACCTGACCTGTGGGACACAGAGAAAATACTCAGCCCTTGAATCACTGGGGTACAGAAATGGACAGGCGGGTTAATTGGTACCTAAAATTGACCATTGTGTGTAAGAAATTGGATTGTAAGCTTCTCTGGGGCAGGGACTGATGGGAATGTGATAGGGACCTTATATTGTAAGCTCCTCTGGGGCAGGGACTGATGGGAATGTGATAGGGACCTTAGATTGTAAGCTCCTCTGGGGCAGGGACTGATGGGAATGTGATAGGGACCTTAGATTGTAAGCTCCTCTGGGGCAGGGACTGATGGGAATGTGATAGGGACCTTAGATTGTAAGCTCCTCTGGGGCAGGGACTTGTGTAATCTCTGTAAAGTGCTACAATATACATCCTTGCCACGTGAATGAAGCAGAAGAATACATTTTGCTGTGTTGTCGCTCCTTTGCACCTTCACTTCTTGGTAGTCAGTTTACTTTTTTTTTATTATTTCTTGTTTTTTTTTATATTTTCAGTCTACTGTAAACTTAGTTTCATTTTGTCTATTTCTTTTCCCTTATCTTCTATCTTTCTTTACCCATTTGTTTTACTGACAAATCCTTCTCCTTTACCTCCCATTCACATTCTCAAGGGTGTTGCTAGGGTCCTAGAATGTAGTGGGCAGGCACAAGCCCACAAGCAGAGCTGCTCAGCCAATAAGGGACCAGCCTGTATTGCACTATGCTGTGCTAATATCCCACTTCATTTTAATCATTGATTAGATTGTCTTATTGCTGCTCTGCTGAGATCACGTTGAATCTTGTTGTCTGCTCACCCTTTGAAGAATTTCCCGTATATGAATATATTTAGAAATCTGTTATGGATTTCTCAGCAGTAACCTGAACTTTCTACGATGGGTTCCAAATACCCCATAAGGCTCCTCTTTACATCTTAAACCTTAACCATGGATAGAAGTGGTTTAAAAACTCTTTTTATTGAATTGAGAGGTCTGTAGGTGGGGGGTATCTATTCTCTGCAGTTATCCAGAAAAGTTTGAAAATACAGCAATACCATATCTAAAAGTAATTCTTTTTCATTGTGCATTCTCTTAAAGCTGCAGGCTGTCTTTAGTTGCATTAGCAAGCAAGGCTTTACTTGGAGCATAAATGCGTTTTCCAGTGATATTCTGCTTTCCTCATCACTGCATTGGCTTTCTAACCACGCATAAAACCCCATTCGCTTTTGGATGGTGTCCTTTTAAAGGGACAGGGTCTTGAAAAGTAAGGTTTTTTGCATTTAACTGTGAGCGAGATGTAATAATGATGTGTAATTTGCTGTAATCGTATGCCGCTGCCTCCTTCCTGGCAAACGAATAATAGTCCTGACATGATTAATGGCCAGGATTCTACATGCAACGGAGAACTTAATAAGTAATAAAAAATGGTTAAGGGAAACCACACATGAATAAAGAAGAGCAAAAATAAATGAATAAATAGTTAGATCTGCAATATGATTGGCTGTTCGCTCACCCTACTACATTAACTGCGCTGTTGCATCTTCTGATTGGCTGTGTTTGTGATAGACTATCTGTTAACCAGTCAGATGAACAGGGGTATAAGCAGGGGGCTTATTGTACAGGATTTAGGTTTGCCCCACCTTCCCCCAGTCACATTGTGATAACCTTTACTTTATTTCCAATTAAATATTAATCAACACCTTTGTGTCATCAATCTTAATAGTGAAGGCAGAAGGTTTAAACATCTAAAACTTGCCGGTTATTTAAGTGTTAAGTAGGCACCGAGCAGTTGGCTCTGCTTTGCAGATTTTGAAAGGCAACAGTATTAATATTTTTGGAATGACTTCAAATGCCAGGTCTGCCATAAACAAAACTGATTTCCTACAGATGTAGCAAAAATAAAAACAAGTGAAGAAGTGGAGCAGATGAAAGGAGGGACTATTTAGTAATGTCTCCTGTGAAATGGGACCATCACGACGAGGAGAGAAGGGAATTAGGAGAAAGGAATACTGTGTGCCAACACTAATGGGGGGCTCTTCTGCCTGGGGGTCTAATACATGCACCTCCAACTTGTATTTTGAACTTTACACTTTATGCTGCAAAGTAGACCTTTTAGTGCAAGAACAAGTACAGAGGAGCCTGTTATTAGTCTCTCTTCATCATCTCTTATTAAAGCCATTGTTTGGTTGCTAGGGTCAATGTGTCCCTAGAAACTGGATAGCTGCAAAACATTCAAGCAAAAAAAAAAAAAAAAGAATGTATTTTAGATATCTGTGCTGAATAAGGCCGTAGAAGACTATAACATGAAATACCTCTGCTAGATATTTAAGAGCCAATAGAAATTGAGTCTAGTGTATTAACTGTTGATGTGGTTTTAATAGATTTTGCTAATGCTTCTGCCACAGAGCTGAGGAGGATTACAATGTCATCTGAAGAACATAAATCATTGGCAGCAGTAGTTAAACTTCATTGGCTGTTGCTCAATTCCAACAACTCACGTAGAGAGTCATTGCACCGGTCAAAGGCAGCACAGCTACTGGCTGATGTTACCTGTAAAGGGGAAGTTCACCTTGAGCCGCAGTATGTTTCTTACCGTGGCTATTTTGCCTTTTTTTCTACTGCTTCTTTCCAACTTTTTCTATTTCTAAGACCCTAGCAACCACATATCTGCTAGTGTTCCAGACTGTAGAGCTGCTGAACTAGCACGAGCTTGTATGCCACAAGCATTAACCTAGCCGTAGCCACCTATAAGTGAAAATAAAAGAAAGATTTCCCATTTATTTATTCACCTGGGCAATTGTACTGAATATGATCCAAGTAGCACCATCAGCAGCAGCAGCCTAAATGGGTCAGGGAAGGTTTAAGCTTGGGGATCCCTTTGTCTTGATCCTGTTGCCTTCAAAAGATATCCGAATGATTCACGTCTGAAACAAAATCACCCTCTTTCTCAATGAACAAATGTAATAACCCATAGCAATCCCCCTTGAGATTTACTTTCATACTTGCTCATTAGTAGCTGTATGTTATTGCTTTGGGGCATATTTGCCCAGTTTTAGTAAAACATCTCCATTGTGTCGTCCAATATCAAGTGTGGGGGTGTGCCGAATCCCTGGATATATATTTTCTCTTTTTCCTGGATAATAGAAATTATGCAAATTAGGCTACCTGGATTTTTTGCTTCCAGCAGCATTCTAATTCCATCCCAATCATTGCATTGAAAGCCATCTATTACTGCTTCACATTTGCATATATATATATATATATATATATCTGGCTCTGGGGCCTCGTCATTTTGTTACACTCAAGTTGTTACTCTCTGTGTGTCTTTTTACAGGTGGCCGGATGGGAAGCGAAAAAGAAAGAACAGCCAATGTATGGGAAAAAGCGGCATGTCCGGTAAGTAGATAATCAAGCCCCCCTCCATAACTTTATTATTGTATAGAATTGCATATATTTTATTTATAATATATAATTAAGCATGTTTTTGCAATTAAAAAAATAGAGGTCCTGCAGAGATGCTCATGGTAGTTCTTTATAATCCTGTATCCCTTTAATAATGTCCTTTGTTGCCATATGTGAACTCCAGAAATGGGTTTGTTGTTGGCACAGTCTCACCCATGTCACTTGCAATCTGTGTTTGGTGCCTAAGTCCAAAGAGTTAAAGCAGGAGAATCAAATGGAGGCCTCCCCGAGTGAATGAGGTGAATGAGACAGGGCCCTGGATGTGATGCAACCAAACCTGGCAGCCATGGTTCTGCAGGGGACGGAATACTGGGGAAGGGGGCGGAACTGGGGTGGGGCATGCCAGCCTCTGCAGGGCTAGTTACAAATAGATAAGGGAGTTATTCCCCTTTAACAACTAAGCTGCTTCTTAAACTGGCCATAGATGTTTCCAAGAAACATTGTTCGTTACAATACACACGCATAGAGCTGAATCAACAGATATACAGAATTCTACCTGTATCTGACAATTCAGCTCTAAACAGTTGCCGATGTTCCTGTGCATCAAAAAAAAAATTTCCAGCCCCATCCACAAGTCAACCGATATCCAATTCTTCTGCCGGTATTGGTCAGCTTGTTTCCCACAATACATGCAACGAATATCGTACGAAAATTAGTTTTATACGATATTATTGGTGCATCTATGGTCACTGCATCACACAACTTACATTAAAGTCTCTCCTAGAAGTCCCGACTCAAATTGCTTCCTATACAACCACCCCTGGGATTCTGCTTATTGTTTATACTCCTGTCCCCTCAATTCCTCCTGCTGCTTATGTTACCCATCTCACATCAGTATAATCCTCTCCTTTTATTGATTCAATAACCCCTCTTTGAACTCTTGGGATTACTGAACTTCATCCCTTCCTATAACTGCCTAATTGTGATATATAGACCTCCCTGCATACTTCTCCTATAGCTTCTTTCACCCATTCTGTGGCCCCAAATAATTTGTCTGTTCTACCATGTTGAACAAATCATCACTTCTTCTGCGTTTTCTGATTGGCCTAATTCATCATTCCCTTAAATTACCTTATTTGTTCTGTCCTAATTTTGTCAGCAATTCTTCCTGTTGTTCATATAGTCCCTCCTGTAGCTCTACATAATGTCCCTTGTTCATCACATTGATTAAATAAGCTAAAGAAACTACCCCTATAACCCTTCTGTTGCCTATGTATTCTTCCCAACCACTGAGGAGCTTGAACAGACGCATCACTAGACATTTTAGCCATGTTCTTCTGTTTCCAGCTAGTCAACCACATATAGAGAGTAAACAAAACTCCCAAAATGTCAATCTGTCTCCAGTTCAGGGTGGGGAATAGATTTTCTTTTGCAACTCCAAAGGGATGAAGTTTAAATGAAGAGTGTTATTATCATAAGTAACCTTGTATGGTACCTCTTGCCAAAAGTCATCCAACCCTTCCTTGAAGCTGTCTAATGTATCCACCAGTAGGTCTCACTGTAAATATACAGTCTATAGCAGAATCCTGTGCGACTGGGCTGAGAATAAGAAAGCAGTACATGTTGTTAGATATGGATGTACTCATTCTTGACCATATTTAACAAAAGTAACTCAAAGCAAGTGGACTTGCTGAGAAATTTCCAGTTTCTTTGAGTTACTTTTATTAAATATACCATGACCTGGATGAATGAGAATCTTCATAGTCATTCTTGACCATTTTTCCATCAGCCTCATCATAGCTGATGGAAGCCTTCACTGCCTGTAAGCATTCATAAACATTGAAGCCGTTAATTCCACATTTTCACACAATATCACACAGTCATGCACAAGAAAAAGCCATATCTCAGACTGGGAGGGGGTGCTATGATCTCAGCCATGTACAATTTTAAGCCATTGCAGCTGCCTCTTTAGAATGGATATTTCTCAGCTCCGTAATTCAGTGATGAGGGTCTTCTACATTAGAGACATGCTCTGTGACTGCTCTCAGATTGACTCGCTCATATGTCAAATGTAAGAGGCCAACCTTCTGCTTCTAATATACTCATATTTTACAACAGGGGCTACATAATTGGCCCAAGTTAAAGTAAGTCATGTGACTCTAGTTACAAGGACCAATTAAGCAGAACCCCTTCCTCTAATTTCTGATTGTGTCTTTGGCATACAGATAAGGAGGAGGTTATTACACAACCGGAAGGGTACTTTCCCCTTTACTGTGCTCTGGACCACCACCAAGATGGGATCCAGTGTAAAAATTAAAGTAGTTTCAGTATCATTCATTGCATAAATGAATATAGTGGAAGAAGAAGGCGTAACATTTGGCTAATAATTGACAACATACAGTAGAATGAAAGCAAATAAATATGTATATATTACTGTTAGATGACAAACATTATTCTTGTTGCCACCTCTTTAAAGTTTAAACCTCCAGTTTCTTTCACTCTTGCTGTTCATTATTGATGAAGTTATAAAGGGGAACTAAAGCCTTATGTAATTGTCTATTATGTTTCTGTCAATGTATAGGGTGATATAACGCTGTAGTGTCCCCCCTCCGTATACCCTTCATGATAAACTCTTAAAAAACAAAATCATGGGATGAAAGGGGGGGGAATAAAAGGAGGCAGTTCAGTTCTTCTGCTTCTCTTTCTCCTGCCGTCTCTAATTTGTCTGAACAGAAAATTTCCGTCTGTTTGCTCTTTTCTCACCCCCCATTTCACCCTCCGGCATTCTTACCCTAAAGAGCAAGTCAGCAGCTCTTCTCCCCCCTCCATTCCATAGACTTGGTCCAGACAGGAGATCTCTTATAAAAGATAATTACTTCCGATGCAGAATAAGATTCAGCACTGGGACGACACACAGTAATTACCCTCAGCAGGATGAACTGGCTTTGTGCCTGTGTATGTGACTGGATTGTGTGCCACTATATTCCCTGCCTGACTGCATGCATTTCTGTCTGTTTAAATCATTATCAAGCAATTCATGCACACATCCACCTGCGTTTGCATTCAGGTATGGGAGATATGGGGCACCATCTAGTGATATTGCCTTTTCTTCCCCTTTAAACATAATTCTGCTGGATTTTGGAGCAGTCCTGAAAACCAGGTTGTTTGTGGTAATAGATTCCATGTCCGTAATGTATTCCCTGAAAATATTATTACTTTTTATTTTGTTTAGCTTTCAGTTTCAGATGTTTATTGTCGACTGCTTTATCTTTGCCTTTGTGTCTAATGTAGAGACAGCAGTGTTCCATGATACAACGCTGCAAGGTGGCAGCCAATCATGGGACATTGCGTCCTCAACCCCCATTAACCGCTTCTATGCTTGTCTTCTCATCTGGTCATACAGGTGACAGCTTGGTGTCTCTGCCCTCTGCAGGGTACATCCCCAGCTATCTGGACAAGGATGAGCCATGCGTGGTGTGCAGCGATAAGGCCACGGGCTACCACTACCGCTGTATCACTTGCGAGGGGTGTAAGGTATGTAGCCCAGACATCCTTAATTCATATCTTACTTATAATATAGAGAGGGGATACTGTCAACAATCCTCATTTATATAGCGTTTGGGTGTCTTCAGACTTCAGACCAACTAGTGCAGGACCAGCACTTGATATCACTTCTCTGTCTTTGTCTGTTCAAGTTCCCTTTATATCCAGGTATATAGGCAATACAGGCCCTAGGTATAGGAAATAATTCATACATGTATAGGCAATACAGGCCCTAGGTATAGGAACTAATTCATGCAAATAGAGACATACACTCCCTAAATATAGGAACCAATCTATACAGACACAAGCAATACAATGCCTAGGTATAGGAACCAATCCGTATAGATCTAGGGAATACAGACCCTGGGTATAGGGACAATAGAAGCCATACGAATATAAACTAATCCATACAGATATAGGCAATACAGGCCCTAGGTATAAGAACTAATCCATACATGTATAGGCAATACAGGCCCTAGGTATAGGAACTAATTCATACATGTATAGGCAATACAGGCCCTAGGTATAGGAACTAATTCATACATGTATAGGCAATACAGGCCCTAGGTATAGGAACTAATTCATACATGTATAGGCAATACAGGCCCTAGGTATAGGAACTAATTCATACATGTATAGGCAATACAGGCCCTAGGTATAGGAACTAATTCATACATGTATAGGCAATACAGGCCCTAGGTATAGGAACTAATTCATACATGTATAGGCAATACAGGCCCTAGGTATAGGAACTAATCCATACATGTATAGGCAATACAGGCCCTAGGTATAGGAACTAATTCATACATGTATAGGCAATACAGGCCCTAGGTATAGGAACTAATTCATACATGTATTGGCAATAGAAGCCCTAGGGATTGGAACCAGTCAGTATGAGACATATGCACAAAAGCCTTGGTATAGGGACTAGTCCTAAAGATGAAAACACTAATAGCCCTGCATACAGACAATAAAGAATATAAATGCAGGCCCATGTATTGATGCCGACCAGTATAGACACTGTTATATTTAGGGGTTGGGGCACCAGGAAATATTCATCTTTTATAAAATATTTATTTTTAGTTCCAACACAATTTATTGTTTAATGATTCAAATGATTCAGGGCGGGGCTAGAATATGAGACATTTGTGTGTCTAGGACGGGCGGAAAATATTTGGATGGTCTATTTCCTAAAGGCAAAGGAGTTTTGCATAATGGGAGCAGGGCTGTAAATATATCAGCACTGGAATAAAGGTCCAATTTAAGTTTTTAGCCGGAAATAAAAGAGTTGTTACAGGAGGGGTGATGCAGAGCGTTTACTAAGGGTTTGGAGCTGATCGGGATGGGCATGGATCTAATTGGTGAACAGGAATGTAGACTTTGTTCCAAAAGTAATAAAAGTGGAAAATAAATTGGCTCTTATGCTTAAACACATGCCCTGAATCATTCAGAACAAATAACTATGACAAATTAGCCCAGTTGGAAGTGCCCATTATTTATACCAGTATCTAGTATAATGCTCTGTCTATTTTGCCTAAAACCATAGCGCAATGCATACAGTGTAGATTAAAGGCTTAATCACTTTGCCGTCTCTATTAGCGCTGTCATTTGATTTATATAAAAGTATTTCATTGCGCTTTTGCCGTGCAATTCTTTGCCTACACAGGGTTTCTTTCGCCGCACCATCCAGAAGAACCTGCACCCCTCATATTCGTGCAAGTACGATGGCTGCTGCATTATCGACAAGATCACCCGAAATCAGTGCCAGCTCTGCCGCTTCAAGAAATGCATTGCCGTTGGCATGGCAATGGATCGTAAGTGTGGGCAGGGGTGGGAACAAATCTGTGCCAGAGTGGATTTAAGATGGGCAGAGGGGGGTAATACTGCACTGAGACTTCGTGAAACTCCTGGAATAGTTTTATATTGTAGCACAGTTTATATTCAAAACCTTGGATCCCAAAAATGGAGACATTTTAATTATTTATTCAGCACTAAATATTCCTGCATGAAGTATGCAATCCCTTGTGGCACCTTGTAGAGCAGCAGGAATGTCAAATAACGTTTCCTTCAGCCTTTCATCAGCATCTTCTGTTAGTTTGGAGGAATTTTTCTTAAAAGAAACAATCTCAGGTCAACTATGGTGGCACAGTCTTAACTTGTATGTTGGTTGTGCTGAGGTTACCCTCATATACAGCATTCCAATTCAATTTTAAATTATGTTTGGGATATGAACCTTCACATCAGCTAGAGCAGGGGTCCCCAACCTTTTTTGCTCGTGGGCCACATTTAAATTAAAAAAAGAGTTGGAGAGCAACACAAGCATGAAAAAGTCCATGTGATGTCAAATAAGAGCTCTCATTGGCTAATGGTAGCCCCTATATGGACTGGCAGCCTACAGGAGAGAATGTTTGGCAGGACATCTGTTTTTTATACAAGCAAAACTTGCCTCCAAGCCTGGAATTCAAAAATAAGCTCCTGCTTTGAGGCCACTGGGAGCAACATCCAAGGGGTTGGAGAGCAACATGTTACTCACGAGCTACTGGTTGGGGATCACTGAGCTGTATCCTTCCTCAAGCCTTCAGATTAGTTCCCATTCATGTTTCAGCTGACTTCCTAACATACATATTGCTCACAGAGTTCTCAGCCTCAACCTTTCTCCCCTTTATGCAGAGCTTCTGTCTCATACTCAAATCAGTCTCGTTTTTACGCTCCTCTTCTTTTTTTCTCCTTGATTCTATGATGTTTTTCTCCTCCTCTGTTCACCTTCACCTTGGGCCCTTTAGTCTCACTGCTCTCCCTATCTGTCTCTCTCTCCGTCTCCCCAGTTGTCCTGGATGATAGCAAGCGGGTAGCCAAGCGGAAACTGATTGAAGAGAATCGAGAGCGGCGGCGGAAGGAAGAGATGATCAAGACTCTGCAACAGCGTCCCGAGCCAAGCAGCGAGGAGTGGGAGTTGATTCGCATTGTAACAGAAGCTCACAGGAGTACCAATGCTCAGGGCAGCCACTGGAAACAGCGGAGGAAGTTTCTGGTGAGACTGATGATGATGATGATGATGTGAATGCAGTACAACAGACATATTGCGCCTGTCATTGTGGGCTGCAAATCTGTAGGTGGAGTATTTGCCATCAGCAGCTTGGGAGCAATTAATGAATTAACATTCTTATGGAGTTGGTTGTGACTACAGGAAACAGTTGTGTGAAAAGATGGGGAACAAAGGGCAACTTTGCAGGGATATATACTGTATATATTGGTATAAGTTTGGGAGATGTATAGAAGAGAGTATATGGAAACAAGCTGTTAATTGAAGTATTCCTCCGCCTTAATACTCTTGATTTCCCCTTGTGCTCCCATTGAGTAGTCCAGATATGAGCAGTGAAGTTGAATTATCTAGTGAAGTAACCTTGCAGGATACAGCAGGGAATCCCTGGGATTTCCGTCAGTAAATTTCCTGTGCAGATGGAGAGGCTGTAACCTCTGGGAGAGAGCAAGCAGCATCTGTTACCCCTACAGCCTGTGCCCCCTGCCCCTCCACTGGGGTTTCCAGAGAGTTTGCCTAGACACGGACATAGGTCAGCACGCAGATGGCAATCTAAAAAAGCAAGTTCAGTGCATTCTGAAATGCACCATCTGGTCTGTGTTTGTCTCAGTATATAATGGTGCGATCTCCTGATTCCTGGGTGCTGCATCTATAGATTTGTGCCACATTGCAATGTGAAATCTGTATCTCCCTGTCCTTTACTGCATGTGGGATGAATATACTTGTATGATACAGAGCAAGGTGCTATTTGTGCAATATGGCATCCATATTAGAAGTGCTGCATGGAGATCTGTCTGTGTAACAGGGCAGTCTGGTTATGGGATATGTAAGTGTTCTGTAGTATGGGTTCCTTGCTCTGGGGTCTTTAAATATGTTCCTGTGCTGTCTGCTATCATTGTCAGTGCATGTGTAATAGGGACTTGTACCTGTGTGCTGCTGCTGCAACAACACCCTCTCTCTTTGTGCATTGTGTTATTTGTATCTTATTGTGATGCTCTGTTGTTCATGCTCTTTGTTTGTGTAGCAAAGTGTTTGCTTCTTGCCAAATGCAACAGTGCATCCTCTTGTCTTTTTCTACAGCATTGTATAATCATGCCTGTCTTAATGTGTTTCCTTCTGTTGCACTATACGTCTGATGTCTTTATAGTCCCTCTGTGTCACTCCTATGCCTCGCTGTTTTGCATTGTGTTGGGGTCCTCAGCCTCGCAGCTCAGCACTACATTTTGGGTAACAATGTATCTGTGCTTAGAAGTTTGTAACATGACCTTGTTTGTATTGCTTGTGGCACCCATGCTTTGTGCTAGCCTGTACCTTTCTAATACTTCTTCCTTGGCTCCTAGCAGTACATTACTGGTACCTATTCCTCAGTACATAGAGGTCCATGCTGGTACCCGTGCCTCAGTGCTTAGTAGTCTGGTACCCTTACTTTAGTGCTTAGTAGTCTGGTACCCTTACTTT
>CM044448.1:1546146-1556838 GCA_024363595.1 Xenopus borealis | reverse complement strand
AAGGGAAAGTTCACCCTTTGATAAATACGCCTTTAAAAATCCCATAGAAATGAATAGAGAGCCGCAGAATTTCCCTCTAGTGGCGGAACTTCACTCTTAACTTCACTCTTTGATAAAGACTCTAGCTGCCCCCCCCCACCATAGAATGACAGTGAGTATTGAAGAATGTATTGCTGAGGACCCCTAGTGGCCGTATGATGGATTTGCATTATATAGACCTACAGAGTTGAACTGAGTTTTCCCTCTGAACTTAATCTTCACTCTCCTGCTTCACCCAACAGTTCTTAGAAAAGACAAATCCTCATGCCGAATGCAAGCTTTGTGTGCAAGTATCCTCATTATAAGGAAGAGTATCAATAGGAAGACTTGTTGAACGTATGCCTTTACTCTAAAGAACAAGACAGCAGGTATGGAGTCCCACAAAGGAGTAGTGGATTGTACGTTATTGTCGGGCACCCCAGCATCCCTTGTTCCCATGTGATACACTGCGATCACTACTGCAGCAGATGCTCGGGGTCCTCCTGCTGATGACTTAGTAATAGGAATATACTGAACTGAAATAACAACTAAAGTAGTAGTCTCTACTAATGATTACAGAAACCTCTGTCCTACCATTAGTATAGTTACTAGTGACTGCACCCTTGCTCCTATGAGCAGGTCTCCTTCATTGGATGCAACTTAGAATATACAATAATATAGCAGGTACTGTTTTCAGGCAGAAATAAAGAGAAAATCCAATTTCCGCTGATATTGTGAAATCCAGTGTGCGTTATGGATCCATTCGTAATGGAGTCTTTTTTGTGCTATCCAGGTTTGGAAACTCTTCATTTGTATTCGTGTTTGGCCATGCCACGTTGCCTAAAAAAAAAAAATTATTAAAAAAAATAAATTGGTATTTTCACATTAGCAGTTCTTTAAATTCCATAAACCCATTTAGGTGTACGTAAAGTCTCTCTCTGCCCCTTCTTTTTCCCCCCCACTTTCTATGGCTACTCATCATGTCATAGGGGAAGTGTTTAATCATAGAAAGCTGATTGCACTCAGTCCTGTCCATTGAGATCCGATCCTTGTTGGAATGTTATATGCAGTGTTATATGGAGTGTTATATGGAGTGTGATGGACACAACAAGTGGGATGCTGAAAGATGGACCCCCCCTTATTCCTTGGTACCAGGTGATACCCCCTTTCTTTTATCCACAACCTACATACACTGCCTTATCTGTATTCTACACAGTGTACCTACCCCACGAGATCTTCTCTACTTTAGGGAATCTGATGCGAGGAATAAGGTGTAGACGAGCATTGACTGAGTCCTAAATAACAAAAGAAGTGTCCTAAATCAGCAGAAGACTGTGTAGTAGGATTAACAGCAGTGACATACTAGAGTAGCGCTGATAGACTTGGGGTGCAGACCCGCCGTTTCCAGTACAGCAATGAGCAGAACTCAATCATATATCAAAGTCACTAGTGCAATCCTATCCAAGTTGTCATTGGGTGCATCTTTGGTGCTATTTTTCTATACAATTCAACACCAGCAGTTAGTTGATGGTCTTGGTCCAGCACTGGTTGATGGTCAAACAGTCTTGAGTGTCTGGTCCAAGGGGCAGTTGTCTTCATCCCAAGGTTTGTCAGCCTTTCCTCTTATAGATTGGCTGTCTACCCATACACAACCCAATGGTGGTCATCTGTTGACCAAGTTTCTGTTTTGAGCAATGTTTTTGATTAATGAGGAACCCCATTCATAGAGTGAGGCACAGGCCCCATGAAATGATGAGTTGTCAGCCATAACCTCCAGCGATTGTCTGATTGTAAACCAGAGGGTGGTCAGCTGTTGACCAAGTTTCTGCTTTGAGCAATGGTTTTGATTAATGAGGAACCCCATTCATAGAGTGAGGCACAGGCCCCATGAAATGATGAGTTGTCAGCCATATTTTCCAGCGATTGCCTGGTTGTAGACCCAAGGGAGGTCTTCTGTTGACCCAAATACTGTTTTGTGCAATGGTTTTGATTAATGAGGAACCCCATGCATAGAGTGAGGCTCAGGCCCCATGCATTGAGAAATTGTCAGCCATAACCTCCAGCGATTGTCTGATTGTAGACCAGAGGGTGGTCAGCTGTTGACCAAGTTTCTGCTTTGAGCAATGGTTTTGATTAATGAGGAACCCCATTCATAGAGTGAGGCACAGGCCCCATGAAATGATGAGTTGTCAGCCATATTTTCCAGCGATTGCCTGGTTGTAGACCCAAGGGAGGTCATCTGTTGACCCAAATACTGTTTTGTGCAATGGTTTTGATTAATGAGGAACACCATGCATAGAGTAAGGCTCAGGCCCCATGCATTGAGGGGTTGTCAGCCATAACCTCCAGCGATTTTCTGGTTGTAGACTCAAGGGTCAACCTGAGGGTGGTCAGCTGTTAACCAAGTTCTAGTTAATTGCTTGAGTAGCGTGGAGGGCTTAAAGCAGGATGTGGTTCTATTTTTAGCAAAAGGTGCCCAAATGTTCAACGTCAAGCTTGGACTGTATCTGTTTCCCCTTCAGGGACATTCTTATGTAGTCTCAGGGTCTCCCCTGGCTACAGATATATATTTATACACCATCCCAAATACTGTGAGCTTTTGTGAGTTTGTACAAGAAGTGACCTCCTCAGTGCAGGGACAAGCCCAGACCGTGCTGATTTTCTATCCAATTTAGAGTTACCTCCTGACTGCAGATTATCAGGGACAGACTCAGACAGTGCTGGGTTTTTTGAATCCATGGTAGGGTGATCTCCTTACTATAGATTATCAGGGACAGCCTGGACAGTGCTGGGTAATAATCTCTTGTAGAGTAACCTCCTGACTGCAGAGTATCAGGGAGAGAGGCCCAGGCAGTGTTGGGTGTCTAGCTAAAAGAAGGGGGTGACTCTAAGTGGGGAAAACCAGCGGGAGGCTCAGGAACTGCTCAGTGTACACCTTACTCCTCCCTCAGACGGAACAATAATCGCCATTTTTAGGGAAAATCTCTAATCCCGACATATTGTTAACCAAGGGCTGAGGTTTAAACCTTGTGGGAGGCAACCAGGGGCCCAGGCCCCCCGTTTGCAAATGTATCTATGCTTTGTTGTAGTTAAAAAAAAAAAGGGGTTAGCTCTATTGTCTAGTAATGTCTGTGTCTATGTGTATTTTCAGGGACTCCATCCCTCCCAAAGCCTTTCCCCCTTTTCTCTCTCTCTCTCTCTCTCTGTTCTCTCCTAATCCTATAAAGAAATAATGCCTGTCTATTTTTTTACTGTAATCTTTATATGCAGAGAGCTTATAAAATGCTGTATTAAAACAAAAAAAACAAAAAACAAGAAAATGCCATGCTAACATATAGGGTTTTTTAAAAATGTCTTTCTCCCCCCCTACTCCATTGTGTAGTGTCGCTCTCCTGAAATGTTTTGCTTTTTACCCCCATCAGACTGGGAGGGGAAGGGTCAGAGCCAGTTCTGGGAGCACAAGTTATACCTGTGGCCCCTCGGGGTCCCTTGGTTTGTGTTAAAAACTTGGGTAACAAGAGTCGGCTCCCCCTTTCCTGTCTCCCCTCCCTGTTTTCATTTTTTGCCTGTTCCTTCAGTAAAGTAGGCTAAGTTATTAATATTAAATGTCATATTCACACACAACTTACCTCAGACCAGTGACTAGGGGGCGCTAATGTGAGAGCGGTTCGGATTGGATATGTACCCCGCCAACCCCTCTCTCTCGTCCCTTTAGTCAGTTTCCCTCAGAAAATCCTCATCCCAAAACCATAAGGTATACAATTTTTTCTAAGTAACCCCTATCCCTTATTGTGGTTATTTTTTTTTTATTAAATGGTCCCATTTTTGGGGGGGCCGATTGTCCTTTCCACCAATAAATTGTAAGCTTTGTAATTATGTGTCACAATGCATTCTGGGTCTTGTGCTTCTTTTGAGGGGTTTGGGGGGACGGGGGCTGGGATGGAAAGGAGGGAGGGGATTCAAAATCCCTAAGTGGGAAAAAAAAATCAGAATAACGAAAATCTGGTTGGTTGATGTGGAGTTTACAATGTACGGTCTCTATCACATACACACATACACACACTAGGGTCAGTTGTATCAGGAACCAATTTGTGTCTGGAGTGTGGGAGGAAACCAGAGAACCCAAAAGAAACCACACAGAATCATTAATAAAATCTGCCCTGGCTGGAATTGAACTCGGGACTCCAGCAGTGCTCTGAGCCACCTTTTTAGTTCATTCTAAAAGTTCATTAATATCTATTTCCTCAGGGACCCTCAAAGACCTGCCCAGGCAGCAGTCTAATAAATAGTCTAGGGCTTCTCTCTTTGCTGTTTCTATCATAATATAATATATAATGTAATATATAATATATAATGTAATATGTAATGCTGTTCATTTCAGAGGACTGACTACCACTGGCTGGAAATACATTTCATGAGAAAACGATGATGCTTTGCTGAGAACTGACCAATGGCTCCTGTTCACTCACTAATTTCATTTCTCTAAGCAGAGCAACAAGACTTTTCTCACTAATTTCATTTTCAGCTGACTGGAACCAGATTAAAAAAAAAAAAACCCTAAAAATGGACTCTCTCCTAAAAAGCGTTGGTTTTTACTGTACATCTTAAAAGACAAGTGTTATGAGCTTGAGTGTATACAGTAGCTAAAATCCCTGCCATAAAGCAAGATGGCCCTGCTGTTCCCTTCCAGGGAAACAAGTACCAGAGACAGATATTCTTGCATGGGAGGGGTTACATAAACAGGGACTCGCCAAATCCTGATTCAGTTTGAGAATTTGCCAAATCCACCCTTTTTTCTGCAGGATTTGGCTGAATCCAAAGAGCCTGCCCAAACTGAATCTGAACCCTTAAAGGGGTATAGTTTTTTAATGATTTGCAATTTTATTCTGTTTCTTTGCAGCTTACAAATGGGGGTCACTGACCCCATCTAAAAACAAATGCTCTGTAAGGCTACACATTTATAGTTATTGCTACTTCTTTTTACTCATCTTTCTATCTAGTCCATCTTTTGTTCATATTCCAGTCTCTTATTCAAATCAATGCAGGGTTGCTAGGGTAATTTGTACCCTAGAAACCAAATTGCTGACACTGCAAACTAGAGAGCTGCTGAATAAAAAGCTAAATAACTATAAAACCACAAACAATAAAAAATGAAAACCAATTGCAAATGGTCTCAGAATATCCCTCTCTACATTATACTAACAGTTAACTCAAAGGTGAACAACCCCTTTAAAAACATGTGACTTTTGGTCACGTGATTAAGGGTTTTCCTTTATTTTTATTTCTTTATTCTACACATTTCAATAATAACATCCTCTTAATGATGGAGAACCCCAAGTTTTTTGACCACAGTTTAAATTCAGTTTATTATTCAAGCCCTTTGCTGAACCCAATTTCGTCATTAAAGTCACAAATAGTATTTCTATTTCCCATTCTATTATTATTAATAAAAACGCAGTCATAATTCAGTCACTCAGTATTTTATAAAATGGCCCGTTTATATAAATAACGCCACTTTCTCTCTCTCTTCTGTTTTACCTTCCACATTTCACTTATTTGACCCCCAGCTGTAAAGAACTGGCAGTTGTATACGGAGGATAAGTGACAGTTGTATACAAAGGATATGTACATATCCTTGCAGTGAGCTTATAATATTAGTAACCCCAGCATGCGAAGGATGCAGGGAGTTGTCCTTCCAAAACCAAACCCACTTGTGTACCCCCTGCATCTTATTTTAATATCCCTTACATGCTCTACCCCAGCTTGGGCAAGCTCTGAAGACTGCACCAGTATGATGCTACCCCATTATTAAACACAATAAAGAGGGGGGAGATAAATATCTGGAGAGACTTCTGGACATGACAACCAATCAGCAATTAGATTTAAACAAAAGCAAAGATCTGATTGGTTGCTATGGGCAACATCTCCAGATATGTATCTTTATGTTAATCCTCTGTATCAAGTTGTGCACCTACAACATCCGGCCACTAGTTGGCGCTGCTCTCCTTGTTCCAGCTCTTTTACAGTATAAACAAGTGATGACTTGAATTGGTAAAACATTTATTAGTAGCTGCAGTATTGATTTATAAATACTTACAAAAAAATAAATAAATAAAACGTTTATATATATATATTTACACACAGAAATGAGATCGCATTATATTCACGTCCCTGTATATTTACATCAGCATGTTTCCCCCGTACCAAATGGAGACGTGTGATGCCCCGTAGAATCCAAGGTGTGCGGCTTTCCTATACGACATACAAGGATAACATGCAGAGCTTAGCACTGTGGGACCCACTGGAATTGTGGGGGAAGTGAGAGACGTGAGTAAAATATTCATATTTATATCCGCCAGGACATCTGTACATATCTATGTGAAATGCATCTCTTTCTCTATAAATATTTACATATATACAGGTCTATGTACATCCCTCAGAAATGAGAGAGCCATGATTCAGTCCTTGGCGTCTCTAACAGTCTATGCCAATGTTTTCCTCTGTGTGTGATGTCATGGGGTTCATGACATCACACATAACCCCCCCGTCACGCTAGCATTCCGTGTCCTGCGCCTGAGCAACGGGTTCCCCCAACAGGCACAGTCCGTGTAGTCCCTGGGCTTCCTAGGTTCAGTTTAAAGTGCCAGTGCTCTGCCCGACCAACTCGTCCACCCATTGTTCCATCACCCATTGTTCCATCACCCATTGTTCCATCACCCATTGTTCCATCACTGGGCATCCACACGGAAGGAGAGCAGCTTCTCAGAGTGCATGTTGTTGAGGGTGCGCAGGTCCGGGAGGCGCAGGAGTAGTTTGGTGAAGCGGGAGGTGTCTCTTGGGCTGTTCTTCAGGATGAGGGAACGTAGGGCCCGGATGAGAGTCTCTTGAAGCTGCTCCACTAAAGAGGAATTCTCCATCCCTGAGCGATCTGTACAGAGAAATGAATACATCACGTTAGAACAAGAGGAATTTACACTAAACTACATTTATATAAAATCTATCTAACCCAACCCACTATTATTATTATTGTTCACCTTCCAACAACTAGTTGTTTTCAGATCGATCACCAGACTTTTCCCATTTACTTTCTATTTTCTAAGTTTTTCTAACGTTTTCACCTTCTAAAGCAGCTCTGGGAAAGGGGGTCGCCGACCCTGTAATCTGATCTAAATTGATACATTTGGTTGATCCATTTCTTATGTTTGTTCCCTGCTGAGCAGAATCTCTGGGTTTCATTCCAGGCAGCTGTTAGAATTGATACAAGAGTTGCTAATACTCCAGAGATGCTGCAGAGAAATGGATCAACTAAATGTTGCAAAACTGTATCCGTTTAGCGTCTGCATACTCAAACACCAAACAGAAACATTAAACTTTAAAACAGTAAAAAAAAAAAAATAATGGAAAGTAATTGAAAAAAAAAGTCTTTATTTCTGGGAAACAATCTAAAAAAACGTTTGGAACGTGAACAACCCCTTTAATATTTGCTAAAAAAAAAAATCCTCGACTAACATCACTGCTGCAAAGGCTCCAGCCAATGTACAGCCACCTTGGAGGCCAAGGCACACACAGATGCTCATAAGTCTAGTGACAAGGAACTGCAGGTAAGGGACAACCTAGGAAAGAAAACTACAGCGCTTTCAATTCCGTGTCTGATCCAATGAAAACAACTGACCTGCAGACACCAGGACAAGTGCTGTGAAGATGCCCAGCTCCTCCTGACTCAGGCCGAGAGATGCCAGCTTTTCACTGAAGTCAAACATGGAGCCGAGAAGTTCCCCCATTCCCATGGCATGAAGTTCCGGGAGGGAGTAGGTGGCGCCACTGAGAAACCTCAAGGAACGTTCCCGAGCGTCAAACAGAGAGGCAAAGCGAACCATCAGCACCTGGGGGTGGAGAAGAGAATGAACGTCAGCGAGAGGACATGGAGAGAGAGGGGACATGAAGAGAGAGGGGACATGAAGAGAGAGGGGACATGAAGAGAGAGGGGACATGAAGAGAGGGGACATGAAGAGAGAGGGGACATGAAGAGAGAGGACATGAAGAGAGAGGACATGAAGAGAGAGGACATGAAGAGAGAGGACATACAGGAGAACAAATGTGAAGGTATGACTTACCTCAAAGGTGCCAGCCTTCAGCAGGGTGACCTGGTCATTCTGAGTGAGGTCTTTGAAGCCGGGAATGTGACGGGCAAATTCCACAACTTCTCTCACAGCCGGAGTGAAACTGAGGGAGAAATCCTCCCACACCTCTTGCACAGAGCGAACGGGACCTCCCCGATGTAGAGCATTCATTGGGCACGCCTGGAGAGAGGGGGCACGGGCAATTAGCCTGGATGCTCCAATATCCATCCACACACCCTTATTTCTCTCACCCTTTTCTACTTCATCATTAATCATGTATTTCTCACCTTTCCTTCTTCTCTCCCTTCCTTTTGTTCTACACTTCCCTCTATATATCCCTCTCCTTTTGTTCTACACTTCCCTCTATATATCCCTCTCCTTTTGTTCTACACTTCCCTCTATATATCCCTCTCCTTTTGTTCTACACTTCCCTCTATATATCCCTCTCCTTTTGTTCTACACTTCCCTCTATATATCCCTCTCCTTTTGTTCTACACTTCCCTCTATATATCCCTCTCCTTTTGTTCTACACTTCCCTCTATATATCCCTCTCCTTTTGTTCTACACTTCCCTCTATATATCCCTCTCCTTTTGTTCTACACTTCCCTCTATATATCCCTCTGCATCTGTACTTTCCACTTCCTTCTCTATCTCCCACATCATCCTATATAGAACTTTATTTTTGTACCTTTCCTTTGTACCTCTCCTCTTCTTTTTACGTCTTCCCCACTTCCTCTGTATCTCACTTCCTCACATTACTTCCTGACCTCTCTCTCTGTCTGTCAGTCTCTCTATGTCTGTCAGTCTCTCTATGTCAGTCTCTCTCTGTACCTCCATGTCCTTCTGTACTTGGTCTACTGCTTCAGTATTTACCCCTTTCCTCTCTATTGTTTCCTGTCCTACTACCCTCCCTCTTCCAGTTCTTTTCTTACCAGCCGAATGTCATTGTTGCCATGGGATTCCTCACGGTCATGTGACCAGAACGGCCGGGGTTGGTTCCCATGTTGATGGTCCCAGGAAGTCTCTTTGCCCATTTTATCATTGGCATAAACAAAGATCTGTCTGTGAGCCATAGCCACCCGACTAATCACTTCATCATTGTAGTCTGGACTGGGGGAACTGGGTGGGGTGAGCTGTTGTGGGTAGGGTTGTGGGTAGGCCTCAGGCAGGGAGGTGGGTGAGTGGCATGGAGCTGTGCCCATGAGAGGAGAGGAGGAAGGATGGAGCTGCTGCTGATGCTGATGGGGTTGAAGTGGAACTGGACTGCGCCTTCCGAAATGGCCACTGGCAATGTGGTTCATAGCGCTGTGCATCTCCGCCAGCATCCGCTGCTTCTCTCTCTTGGGGATTCGACCAAACCTCACAGCTAAAGGCAGAGAAGAGAGTTGTAGTGCTCACAAAACAGCAAGAAAAAATGGCTGCTTACTGAGATGGACCTTCATCACCCCACTCACTAGCTTTATCTCTACTCGCTACCTCTACTCGCTACCTCTACTCCCCACCTCTACTCGCCACATCTACTCGCTACCTCTACTCCCCACCTCTACTCGCCACCTCTACTCGCCACCTCTACTCGCCACCTCTACTCACCATCTCTAGACATTCCCACCGACAGACACTTGCGGAAGCGGCACTGCTGGCAGCGGTTCCTATTGATCCTCACTATGGAGCAAGTCTCGTTCTTCAGACATTTCTTGTACTGGATGTTCTGTTGGATACTGCGTCGGAAGAAGCCCTGGGAGAAAGAGAGGGACATCACAACGTTAGACTAGATCCCTTGGATGTAGTTAAAGAACATATGATTGCGTGTGAGCCCAGCCTCGTTTCAATAACTCACAGCAACCAATCAGCAGATGCATCTGATATTGCGACTCACCTTGCAGCCTTCACAAGCATGGACCCCATAATGAAATCCAGAGGCCACATCTCCACAGACCTTGCACAGCAGGACCATACCATTCAGCTCTGCCAAGAAAGGGAGGACAGAAGATGAGAAGTCTACTCTTTAAATGAAGTGGTGGTACAATGTAGGGTCTATGGGGAGCTCACTTACTGGTGATGCTGCTGGAGGTTTTGCTGGGGGACACTCGGCTTCCATCATCCAGAGCAACATGAAGCCCCCCTGGTGAAGCCGCAAGACCGTAGGATGACCGCGGAGAGGATTCACCCCCAGATCCAGACGAGCCGGCACTATAGGAGTATGAGGGTGATGGTGGCAAGTAGCTGGGATAGTGGCTGATGCCGCTCTGGGGGCTCCCACTGGAGCAGTCACTGTACAGAGACACGGGGCTGGTCCGATTGGGTGATGAGCCAGTGGAGCCCACGTAGCTGATTACACCTCCTGAAGGACAGAGAACGTCATGGAGTTTAGACACACGGTCACTGAATGGAACACTAGTGCTCAGACCTGATTCAATACAACAAAGTAGTAGTTAAACTGTAACATTATCCCTCGTGTCACTGTGCAAGCAAAGCCATTGCATTTCACTAAAGTATTCGCTATTCATCTCCCACCCTTCTACCAATCCTTTGCCCCAATGCGGGGGGGGGGGGG
>CM044448.1:1485706-1503533 GCA_024363595.1 Xenopus borealis | reverse complement strand
CTGGGAAATTGACAAAATGTCTAGCCCCATGTCCGATTTCAAAATTGAATATAAAAAAAATCTTTGCTCATGTCATGTTTTCCCATGACAGTATCCCTTTAAGCTACAAATGTTATGTTATTGCTACTTTTATTCCTCATCTTTCTTTTCAGGCCTTTCCTATTCTCCTATCCAGTCTCTTATGCAAATCAATGCATGGTTGCTAGGGGCATTTGGACCCTAGCAACCAGATTGCAAACAGGAGAGCTGCTGAATAAAAAGCTAAATGACTAAACAAATAACTTTATTTAATGTAATGTGTGCCATTAGATAATCTCTAATAGAGAAATATAATTATAAGTACTACAGGCTCTCACACAAACCAAGGGCACGCAAACATGCTGGGTGACATCAGCCTATGACTGTACAGAGTTGTGTCTTTTACTCGTCTTAGTGTTAAATTCTAAATTACTTCCTGTCAGGTGACCCCTGAGCGAGCCTATGATGTCACACACTGGCTCATGGGGGGAAAAAAAGATGAAAAAAGGGCCATCCTTAATTTTAATTCTAAATCCCAGTATTTTGCAATCATTTAATAGGCCCATTAACGTGACCTTGATTATCTCTTGGTTATTCATTCTTTTTGTTTGCCTTTAACAAATGCCTTTCTTATTACTTGTAGGAAAGTGAGGATGGCATTGAAGGAGATGGTAAGTGCTGTGTATGTTTTTTGTAATGTATACAGTTAATTAAAGGGGAACTATCGCAAAAATGAAAATTTAATATAAGCTGCAGCAGACTGAATAGTGAAGATAATGTTGATTATTTCAGAAACAATGCAGAATATTTAATTGATTGTATTTAGATGGTTTCTTATTTCAGTATGCTGAAGCTTATATTACATAGTTTAACAGGGTTTCCTTGTTTTGTTATTGATCTACCAGGCAGCTCCCTAACACAAGATGTCTGGTTACCTTCCCATTGTTCTGTTGTTAGGCTGCTGGGAGGAGAAAGGGAGGGGTGATATCACTCCAACTTGCAGTACAGCAGTAAAGAAAGACTGACTATTATCAGAGTTCACGTCACATGATTGAGTGCATCTGGGAAACTGGCAAAATTTCTAGCACCCTTTAAAAAAAAAAAATCCATTTTGAAAAACTGATTTCAGTGCAGAATTCAGCCGGAGCAGCACTATGAACTGATACGTTTTCCCAGGAAAGAATTCCTTTTAATTTTGCCTACTCTCTGTTTTTCAGCAGTATTGTCTGATTATGAAAGCGCCGATGAGTCTGAAGTGAGTATGATCTTCTTTGTGTCGTTTTGTGTTTACATTCAGGGATTAAATAAACCAAACAAAAAAAGGTTGTGATTCCAAACCTTAGTGTTGTTTGCATAAAAATGCTTTAGTTATTCCCACGGGACTCCTGCATTCACCTAGTGGTTGCTGTGATTAAACTCTCATATGAAGCCAGATATGGATAAGGTATGGAGTCCCCAGGGTTTATGGATATTTTAATCTGAAAACATTGTTGTAAATCATTAAACTGTTTGCCAACAGAGCGCTAAAGCTCTGCGTGTAACTACTGGATAAAATAGTTGCATTTTCTAAAAAGAAATCCTGAACTTCTGCCTACCTTCAAGCATTTCTTATTCTAAAAAGATTTTTTTTTTTCCTATTCAGGAAGAGGAGGCTCGCAACAGTGAAGAAGATCCACTGAAGACAACATTGAAGCAGGAGAACAATGTTGAGGAGGCACCTGCTACAAGAGAACAGAAGGTTAAATCTAAAAAAGCAGCGACGGGGGAGCGTCAGAGTGGGGATGGGCAGGTATGAAGACACTGGACCAATGAATATAATCTCTTGCCTTTTCAAAATCCTTTTCTCTTTCAGCTGTCTGCTGCAAGCAGGGGTACAGCATCCACCACTACTTTATAAAGGGGTTGTTTTTACCTAGTCAGAAATCCTAATGTCCAATCTTGGCTTCTGCTTGGGTTAACAGAGCAAATTAAAACTTGGTCCTGCACTCCGATAGGCTGTATTAATTCTGTCGGCCAGCTAGCCAAATTCATGCACGAGTGATCAATAGTGATCTATAGTCACAGCCTCAAATTGTCAGGGAACTGCTTTCAAGTCAAGCTGTCACAATTGATCCCTGGCCACTTAAAGGAATTGTTCTGTGAAAAATAAAAAGAGATGTTTCTAATATAGTTATTTAGGCAAAAATGTAATGTATAAAGGCTGGAGTGAGTGGATGTGTAACAGAACAGAACACTACTTCCTGCTTTTCAGCTCTTGCTTTCCACTGATTGGTTACCAGGCAGTAACCAATCAGTGACTTGGGGGGGGGGTATAGCTGTTGCTTTTGAATCTGAGCTGAATGTGGAGAATCAATCACAAACTCACTGAACAGTTATGTCCCATGTGGCCCCCCTTATAGTCACTGACTAACTCACAGTTATGTCCCATGTGACCCCCCTTATAGTCACTGACTAACTCACAGTTATGTCCCATGTGACCCCCTTATAGTCACTGACTAACTCACAGTTAGAGAGCTGAGAAGCTGGAAGTAGTGTCCTGTCCTGTTCTCACTACACCTTTTACACGTTGCATTTTTCTCTAACTATATTAAAAACCTTTTTTATTTTACACAGCTTATCTATTTACCCAGTTTTTAGAACCAGGACAACAGAGAATGAAAATATTACCATTACTGAACAGTACTTTGAACAGTTTTATGCAATTATTTCTGAATTCCACATTAACCAAAAAATCACTCTGTCGAACTTCTACCCCCACCCTAGCGCACTCGAGAATGTGGCTCCCATCATTTTCTGCTCCACCTGCCATGGCAACGGTTGCCAGAATGTACTTTTATGAAGTTTTAAAGCTTAAAGTGCAGAAATAACCAATGTGCTATTTGTACCCTAGGAGAGCACTGAACCAGAAGAGAATAAAACCTCTAAGAAATCCCAGAAGCAGCTGGATGACGACGAAGACAGGAAGAATCCAGCTTACATCCCTCGCAAAGGGCTTTTCTTTGAGCATGACCTGCGTGGACATGTCAATGATGAGGAAGTCAGGTGAAAAACCCACAAATATGGCAATTTCTACTATTTCCCAGACTCTGTCTTTCTTTAGCAACTTCCTTACCATATGACTCACATAAAAATAATTTCTGGTCTCCCCAGGCCAAAGGGTCGACATCCACGCAAGCTCTGGAAGGATGAGGGGAGATGGGAACATGACCGGTTCCGTGAGGATGAACAGGCTCCCAAGTCTCGTGAAGAGCTTGTATCTATATACGGTTATGATATTCGATCTAGCATAAACCCAGAAGAAATCCACCCTAGGCGGCCTCGAAAACCCAGGTAGGAAAATAGTTACTCAGATTGCTGTTTAGCAAAGGTTTGCCGTGATATTGTGACTACGTTTTTACCCCTCTTTTTGCAGATTCAGCAGCCCCACCAGGAGAGAGGAATACAACGAGAAGCCTAGTCGACCTTCAAATCGATACCAGGACTCTAGTGTAGCCCAACCTCTCTGGCTGTACACCAGATATAAAGAGAATCGCGGCAGTTCAGAGGAGGCTGCACCTCACACATCTGACCGCAGACATGACTATGGTGGGTACAGAGCACGCAGCACAGACCAAGGTCCACCCCCTCCAAGGGAGCGCTCACCTGAAGCAGATCCCATCATCAAGGAAGAACCAGTCATTGAGAAGCAAGCAGCGGAGCCTTCTCCACCACCTCCAGACAGACCAGTGGAGAAGAAATCCTATTCTAGGGCTAGGAGGAGTCGGATCAAAGTCGGCGATACAGGAAAGAGCATGGAGGACACTACAGTTGCTGAACTACCCCCACCACCTCCTGTGCCCCCTGCTGTTGCTGCTGAGTTCACCCCTGCACCACTGAATGTGAAGCAAGGCAACTGGGAACCTCCTGCAGAAGGTGGCATGTCTGGAATTGAAGAGGAGTTGTCCCAGATGAACCTTTCAGAGCAGAGCTGGAACCAAAGACAGCCTGCATACATTTCCCCTCGTGGTAAGGAAATTAATTATTATCCATATATATATTGGTGAACTGTAAAAATGTGAAATCCTCGAGTGGGTTCTCTTGTATTTATGATATCATTATAACCTTAATTGCCTAATGAGAGTGTTAGATGAGTAGTATAAGGTAGCAGAAGGCAACTTTACTGTTGTGTACACATCCTGATGCACCTTGTAATAATTGTTTTTCTCTCACAGGTATTCCTAATCCCATGCACATGGGTGCTGGGCCACCGCAGTATAGTCGGATGGAAGGCATGGTAAGTCAGAACCAGTAGCCATATACATTTTAGTCACTCTGTGATCAAATAAGATGCCTGATTGTGTGCACACACACACACAACTTCACCTCTTTTCCTCACTTTAGAAATAGTTGTTAAAATATTTAAGTGAGTACTATACTTACTGTGAAATGCTGTCATCGCTTATCTTGCAGTCGGTCATGTAGGATTTTGGGCACAGTCTAATTATGTAAAATAAGTTTGTATACCATGCACACTCTTCTGTAATTTGATATACTATTCAGTCAATTTTTACAGTGTACAAGGAAGCATAGAATAGATCACAGAACCATGGGGTATAGTCCATGCCATTAGGAGATAGAACACAACAGTAAAGAAAAATAGCTCCTCCTCCGCTGGCCATACCCCCCCCCAGCAGGCGGAGCCTAGTCCATTTTTTTGTTGTGTCCTCAGGAGGTAGGACATGTTTTCATGTTCTCTTTATATTTTTTTTATCACCTCATGGAGATATGTTGGTCACCTACGCTGTATAGGATGACTTTCCATACCATCTCCCAACGTGGGAAGTGTGCCTGGGGTCTCTTGAGCTTATCTGCTGTGACCACCCAGTTCTGAACACCCTCCTTTCACTGTGTACTAGAGCGGTAAACTGGCCAGGACACAGAAGGCGTCCGGACCCTGTGGGGGGGGTAAGTATACAGACTCCCCTAGTCCCCTTCTCATACCGCACAGCAGGTTCCTCTAACCTTCAGAGAAACGCCACTGTTGCCCCCTACTTAAGCGGCCTCCCTCGAGAGCAGCCCGAACACTTGCCCAAGGACTCCAGCACACTCCCTGTGGATAATCAGGTAAAGGTACTTGGACAAGCAGGGAGAACAGCCGGGACCCTTCTCTCTGGGAGAATTGTTACCCGGGCAATTTTCGTGCCACTACACCTGACAGAGCAGTGAGCATTCGTTTCGCGCCTATCCAAGAACACGGCACTACCAGTCCTGGATGCCTCCTCCTTGAAGGATCAAATGGACAAGAAAATGGATGGGCTACTCCGATCTTTATTTTCGCCTTCCGGCACGGCCCTTCACCCTATCCCCTATCCTACAGCATGGGTGAGCAGGGCGGTACAAACATGGTCAGATTCCCTGGTTCAGGCGATTTTAACAGGAGTCCCACGTCAAGAACTCTCAACCGGCGACCCAAATTAAGGATGCAAATGAGTACACATGGGAGGCAGCCTTAAATACAACCTACATTTCTCTGTACCAAACCACCATTACCAATTCAAGGCACTTCCCTTTGGACTCCCATCCGCTCCAAGGATATTCACAAAGATTATGGCAATCACCACAGCATACGGCAGTTTGGAATTTCAATAACTCCATATCTCAACAACCTGATAATCAAGGCACCATCATTAGAAGGAGCACAAAAAGTTACCCTTTTAGCCATGGCCAAACTACCAGAACTCTGATGACTACAAGAACGACAAACACACAATTGACCAGATTCTGCTTGAAGGTGCTCGGGGTCATGGTGTAGACAATGTCGACAATAGGTTCCTTTCGGCCAAATTCACATGCAGGAGCTTCAATTGAACATTCTCACATCATGGAGAAGAAAATCCTTATTACAGGATATAACGGCTATCACATCAGACGCGAGTATCCAACGTGGTGGCTATGTACACCACTACTCTCCAGAGGAAAACCCCTCGGGGAACCACAGTGGAGACTGATGACAACGGAGGCAAGTCTATCAGGCTGGGGAGCTGTGTTGGAGGGCAGATCAGCACAAGGACGGTGGAATCAAGCAGAAAGCCTTCTCTCCATAAATATACTGGAGATACGAGTAATTCAACTGGGACTACTGCATTGGCAAGCAGATATATCAGGCCAACCAGTAAGGATACACCCGGACAATTCAACAGCAGTTGCTTATATAAAGCACCAAGGGGGCACAAGAAGCAGAGCAGCTCTGCAAGAGGTAAAGAAGATATTTGGTTGGGCAGAACAAAACAATGCCAGATTATCAGCCATATTCATTCCAGGAATACAGAACTGGGAAGCAGACTACCTCAGTCGGTAACCATTAGATCCAGGCGAATGGGCTCTAAAGGAGGAGATTTTTCATCAGATAACAGCGAGATTGGGGCTGGCCAGAGGTGGATCTAATGGCGTCCCGCTACAACCGACTGGTACCAACATTCTTCGCACACTGCCGGTATCGCTAGCAGCAGATGCCCTCACAGCCCCGTGGGATTTTCATCTAGCATATGCATTCCCACCAATTCAGCTCATACCCAGGACAATCAAAAAGAGAGAAGACCTCTCATAGCATCCAACTGGCCACTATGCTCCTGGTTCTCGGACCTCATCAACATGTCAATACAGGATCTGTGGATTCTTCCTGGCGAGCCGGATCTATCTGCACAGGGTACGGGAGGTAACAAAAAAAGACTCCCTTTTTGTCTTATGCTCGGGTCCACAAAAGGGATTGCCTGCCACAAAAACCTCCATCTCCACATGGATCAAACAGTTGATAAAACAAGCATATGTGGCTCAAGGAGTGACGTCCCCAGACAAGACAAAATCTCACTCCACAAGAGGGATGAGCACTACCTGGGCCTTCCACAATTAGGCCTCAGCACATCAGCTGTGCAAAGCAGCCACATGGACCTCGCTTCACTCCTTTGCAAAATTCTATCACTTTGACTCTTTTGAAGCTCATGACACTCTTCGGCAGAAAGGTGCTTCAGGCCGCAATGGAAAAATCCAGTTAGGGCCTCTCCCGCCCTACTACTATGGGAGAGCTTTGGTACGTTCCCATGGTTCCCTCCCTAATGGAGGCCTCCTACTGTTTTTTCTCTGTTTCATACATAAGTTTCAAGTTAATAGTGAGCCCTACTTCATCCCTTCTGTGGGACAAACAGGACTAGGCTCCGCCTGCTGGGAGGTATAGCCAGCAGAGGAGGAGGAGCTAGTTTTCTTTATTGTTGTGTCCTATCTCCTAATGGCATAGACTATACCCCATGGTTCCCTGTATCCCCCAAGCTACCAAAGAGTGAGATTTTACGGTGAGTACACAATCTCCTTTTTATCTTGTTTTTAAATTTTTTCTTTTTTCTTCAGGCAGTTCAAGGTGGTCGTGTGAAGAGGTATTCTTCCCAGCGTCAGAGGCCTGTCCCAGACCCTGCAGCCATGCACATCAGCCTCATGGAAAGTCATTTTTATGATCCACGTAAGTAGTTGGGTTAAACTAGGTAGGTCAGAATCTGCATAAAGGGGTAAAACAGGTAGGATGAAATAGTTTTTATATAATTTGATCTATCATTTGTATCAGAAATGTTACTTTCTTGCTTAAAAATTCTTTTATCTCTTTACAGTCCAGTTCCAGGGACCAATATATGCCCATGGTGACAGCTCACCCTCCCTGCCCCCTCAGGGTATGATTGTACAACCTGAAATGCACCTTTCTCATCCAGGTAACAGCCTCCATATATTCATTAATATGATGGTAGCCTCAATATTTCACAATAGCTTGCATAAAGGACATTTCTTTTCTGCTATGTGTTTATCTGCTACGACTAACCAAAATCCACAGGATAAATGTAGCAGCCCTTTAGATATAAATGTATTTTTTAAAAAAAAATTTTACCCTGAGAAATTAAGCCAGGAAAACACTAGCATTTTTAAAATAAGGTTTATGTTGATAAAACATTTTTTTTTTTACTAAATGCATTTATAGTGCATTTTAATTTCCTTGTGTTACTGGCACTTTGCCTCAACTGCCTTGTCAATTTGCTTTCTGTCTTGTGCATAATGTAGCCCTCTTGTGAGCCAGTGAGTTGCAGCGATTTCAGGTTTTATTTTGTTTGCTTAGGAAATATTTCTTGTCTAAAATGTAGTGTTATTGTTACAGGCATGCACCCCCATCAGCCTCCTGCTACCATATCTACCCCAAATATTTACCCTGCTCCAGTCTCTCTCCCACCTGGCCAGCCACCCCCCCAGCAGCTCCTGCCTCCTCCATATTTTACTGCTCCATCAAACGTTATGAATTTTGGGAATCCCACCTATCCGTACCCTCCAGGACCTCTGCCTCCACCACCAGCTCATCTCTACCAAAATGCACAGGTAGGTAGTTCTGCATGTTTAGCACAGTGTCTGCCATCTTTTAATGGTAAAATCAGCTGTAGCCGTCCACAATATTAAATCTGTAAAGGGACGTCTTTGTACCCTCCAGGCCCAGTCCCAGGTGTACGGAGGGGTGACTTATTATAACCCTGTACAGCAGCAAGTACAGCCAAAGCCTTCTCCCCCAAGGAGAACCTCTCAGCCAGTCACCATCAAACCCCCACCACCAGAGGTAAGTGACATTTCAGGAGTTTTTGATTGACCACATAAATAATAATTGCAATTCATGTAACAGTCAGGCAGCAGTTAGTCCAGGTTTGTCACTAGGCTATACTTTGTATCAAGACAATATACATTATTCTGTATAGTTACATATAGTTACTAAACTCTGTTGTTAGTATAGATATGGGTATATACTAAACTCTATTGTTAGTATAGATATGGGTATATACTAAACTCTATTGTTAGTATAGATATGGGTATATACTAAACTCTATTGTTAGTATAGATATGGGTATATACTAAACTCTATTGTTAGTATAGATATGGGTATATACTAAACTCTATTGTTAGTATAGATATGGGTATATACAAAACTCTATTGTTAGTATAGATATGGGTATATACAAAACTCTATTGTTAGTATAGATATGGGTATATACTAAACTCTGTTGTTAGTATAGATATGGGTATATATAATTTATGTGATGGTATGGAGGGGTGAGTGTGTGTGTGTGTGTGTGTGTGTGTTGCATTTGGAGTAGTTGAACTTAATGAACTTTATTTTTTTCAAACCTAATTTAACTATGTAATATTATTCTCTTTCTGACCATGTTTTGGTCTGAAAAATACAATGGAGCAGGCACTTAAAGTCGATCTTCCACCAGTTTGTTGAAGCAAAATAAAAAATAAGGAATTGTGTGTTAGGGGATATGAATGTGAATGTTTGCTGAAGGTTCACATGGTTTGGGGGCCTTTTTGGACACAACAAACACATGCAAAGGCACTATAACAATTATATCCCTATTTGTGTGTTTTTGAAGCTTATCTGCAATAATCACAATGTAAAATGTTTACTTGATATTTAACGCCGATTAACACTTTCCGAAGTTGTTTTAAATATACTTTGAGCTTTTAAATGAGCTTTTCTTTTAGATAAACTGTTTTTCACTGTTTGCTTCATCTTTTGAGCCTTCTGTTTTTTTTGTTATTTTTGGAAGCGTTAAACTTAGTACAATTTAGATATAGATTTTGCTTTTTTAAGTTGTATAAATGGGGACCACTTGGATGGATTCATCTATAAATGCAGATATTTTATGCCAAATGCAACTAATGCAACTAATGCGTGCTCTCTACCCATGTCATGGCTGTTTTACAAGCCTACAGGTTCAGCAGCCTGATGGGAAATCGCATGGACAGAAGTACTGAACATGCATTTGTTTACTTTTAATGCGGGATGCTCTCCCTTTTTCTAGAATGTGTTAATGTTCAATATCTGGTCCTGCCCAGCTAAACTGGGGAGAACTGTCACTTGTATGAACAGCAGCTTTGCACTTTTCTTTATCACATACATGGATTGTGAGGGGTCTGTGGTTGCATTATGAGACCTTGGTTGTGAAGTTATGATGCCCACAACTGTACAAGCAATAGGTCTTTCACATTTTTATCCTACAGTTTCCTACATTGATTTTCTTGAATGAGAGACTTCCACGGTTAGAAGTCTAGGATTCATCCAGAAAAATAAGATGAACACAAATAAAGAATTAGATACAAGTATGGATGGGCATGATATATTGAAAGGTTAATTTACACAAAGTAATTGGTAGTGAATATCCGTATTTTCTTCATTCAGGGCTGCATCCCTTAACGCACGTTCGTTACTACAAACGCTCACAGTAGCGCAGTGTCTTGGTGAAGTGCTTTCAAGAGTTCGAAATATAATGAGCTGCTATAAAAATGTCTTTATCCTTTTACTTTTCTACATCGTCGGGCTCAGTGGGGAAGGACTTGCGCTAATGGCCAAACCCGAGTGTGCTCAGTGGCTCCAATTATTTCTGCGTAGAATTTGTGCTTAACTTTTTTTAATAGGGAGACTTGTGTGTTTTACAGCACATTGAACCATTTAAGTGATTGGTTAAGACTGAAGACAGTTTTTAGAGAGCGGAATTATTGAAGAGATGAAACTCCTACTGGAGATCTGAAGACTAAATTGCACTTTTTTTTTTAACTTCCCTGAACTATATACTTTTAATCCTATATCTGAGCTCTTCAGCTGGCTGGATGTGGTCCTTTATGGAACTGTATTCCTTTGGCACTGGCCTTCTTACTGGCTCTTTATCCATGACATTCTACTAGGAGGTTCAACAACGCATCATTTACTGGTTCATTATCCCACTAGTTGGGTAGAACTGTGCTACATTGTGTCTTCTGGAGGGTTTCAAGTTCTACCCACAAAAAAGTTAACCTGCGCTGGATTATAATTGCCTTGTATTGCATTCATCTTTGGGCATAAAAACCAAGGAATTGACCGTAGATAGGCAGCAGTATCGGTGGCAGATGTCCTTTGAGAACATTTTGTCTTCTATTCATTTTATCCTCTGGATCACCTGTTCTCGCACAGAGCGGTAACACGTTTGTGTGTTCCTTTTACGCCACTCGATCATATCTCATCTTCCCCATTCGTGACCTTAAACTGGATTTTTTTAACTCCTCTAAGCTGCTAATTTTCTGCCTCTCTAGGAAAACCGACACATAAAGAGAAAAGCAACGGGAGCCTGTCTGAGAAGACTCTATGATCATTCCTGTACATTAATCCCTCCTTTACTTCTCATAGCACTCGAAGACCATCCTGATTCCAAACACCAGTTAAACCTATTTCTTCCAGCTAAAGAGAGGGGTTGACTTACAACATGGCCTCTATATTATATGTGTCTGAATTAAGACATTCGTAAGGGGGGCATGAAATAAAACCTGCTGATTGAGATTTGTATCTTTTTCTTTTAATGCCAGTGAGTCTATAACAAGAAATACAAACGTGACTGATGATTTGTGTCATTAAAACAGGACTGGAGCTCAAAGTAATGAATATAGCAACAGTTCAGGGTTTTTCCTCCTTGGCCAAAAGATCTTATTAGCGCGAGTGTTAACCCATGATGTGGTGAGAGATGATGAATTTCATTTGCAGTGTCTTTAAGATTCTGATGCATAAAGGTTACAGTATATTTTATTTGTAGTCCTTTTTTCTTGACATTTCCTTGACCTTAACAGACTGTGATGGCTTTTATTATTTATTTGTTTTGTTCTCTGTGTGTATTTTGTTTTTATGTAAAAAAAACTAACTATTTTTGTGAACTGCTAAAAGAAACTAGTAAACATTATTGGGAGATTTCCTCCTTGAACCACAAAACATGCTTTTGTTCTTCAGTGTTGATTTTATTGGGTTACTTCAGCATTTTTGCCTGCACAGGTAGAGTGATACTGTGCAATTAGTGGCACATACGCCCGGCAGGGCAAGATTGTTTCAGTGGGGGGTACGGTGGGCACTGGGAATGAGTTTGAAGTGTTGAGTAGAACAGACTAGACAGCCTGTAACAAAGACTGTTCTTTAAGGTCTCCATTTGTCCCCATTGATCAGAGTTTGACATGTTTTGATCCTTATCCTATAGCTGCCCAGTCTAATTAGTAAAAGATCAGTGTTCTCCCCCCAGATAGTGGCCCATGAGCAAAACGCTCGCAGTGGCCTAAAGGCAGGTGCTTATTTTTTAATTCCTGGCTTGGAAGCAAGTTTTGGTTGCACCAATTATTCCAATCAACTCCGAGTCTCCTCTATCTGCTAGTCCACATATGAGCTACCAAATGACCAATCACAGTCCTTATACCAACATCCTCTGATCTAGAACATCAATTTGCCCCCACTTCTGTTTGGGAGAAGGTAAGTGGATGACATTTGAGAAGATGATGCTATTCCACTCCGTCTAACTTAAAACAAATAAAAGACACCACTACATAATGCCTGATGCAAGTGTCTGTACATTCCTAGTAAATTCGGATTGATGTCTTGTCTCCATTCATACAGAAGAACAGAAGTGATGTGACTGTAGAGCAAGAAGAACGTCAGTAATAGAAAAACAGTGTTATCGTTTTGTGCTACAGAACTCTTGGATGGAGAGCCTGTTTTGTACTTCTTGTTCCTCTAAAACTCCAGCCTGACCATCCTTGAGTTAAGCCTTCAAGTAGAAAGTTGGACTTTATCTCCAGAGATCATACAGAAGCAAGGATTTTTTTGGTGGAAAGGGCCCAACAGCTTGGGAATTTGCTGGAATCAATGTAACTGCTCACCAATTGGAGTCTAGTTTATCCATTCATTTATATATACCCCCTCATCTTGATGCTCCCCTCTTCTTCTGGAGCGCTTACTTAATTAGACTTACTACAGACTGCAGCAAAATAATTTTGTGGATAAAAAAAAACTGTTAATCAGTGCCGTACTAGACACCCAAGTCTGCTTTCTGCTGCAAAGAGTGATTTTCTTAAACTGTTGTGGCAGCTTTGGCAATTGCTGTCCCTGCTGCCATAGAAACAGAAGAGTGCGTTAAACCTGGCAGACATGGGCTCTGCCTTCTTCTGTAGCCTTTGCTTGCCGTGTACACCAGAGGGCGCTAAGATTATCCCATCTGATGTGTATTGATGGTTGTGACCTAGCGTACGGGTTCTGTAATATATGTTTAATGGTTCAAGTCTGTGGTCCTCAATTTGTTGTGTGCCCAAACATTTCTGTCATTTATAAACTGATGTTGCTATCCAAAAATATTTGGACTGAACATATATATAATATAGCTATAAAAACCCCTCTTGCTCCAGGAATTGGCGTATGCATTAACGAAATGGCATGGAAAATTGTCACCAGGGGGTGGGGACTTGGAGGAAATCTTGGTTGCAAATCATTACAAGTGATAATGGTGTATATTCTAGTGGAGGTGAAAGCTGCCATTGGGGAGTTAGACTTCAGCCTTACCTTTCTTTGCTGGCTCTTCATCAGTCCAATACAGTGGAATGGTGCTATTGATAATGGAATAGTGCTATTAAGTCTTGGGCCATGTATGGGCAGTTGTTTGTTTGACTGAAAGAAATGGACAGGCCGTTGCACATCTTATTACAGTAATTACCGCTTTGAGGTGAATGTTTGAAGATCCTAAAGTGATAGTGACACCACAAAACATTGGTTCATTCGCTGACGGGTATCCACCACATTGTTTTCTTTACCCTTCACTGGCTGTTCAGTTTATTCCAGGGGCAAATGTAAAGGTCCCCATCTCTGATTAAGACTTTTGATACCAGATCTAGGTCTTTTGAGTCCTTCTAATACTTGGGGTTTATCCAAATTGGTGGGAACTTGGTCATTTGCCAGTTGGGTGGACTGAAAAATGTCAAACTTCAGAAACAAAATACACCATGTTTTTTGTTTGCTTTTGAGGGTTGCTTGGTCTTTCCAGTTCATGTGTTCATTACTGGAATCCTCTCTCTTCAGAAAAATAATGTCTACTGTTTGATTGGAAGTATTTTTTGTGTTTTTATTTGTAGTATTTCTTGGGAGGACAGGAAAGGAATGCTCGTCTCCGGCAGCCTGTCCTTCGCAATTATAACCGTGTGTTCATTCTGTGATCACAAACTCTCTAGTATTTTATGTTATTCTTACGAACACCGCAAAGAGACCTCTCACTATCCACTTTCTGGTTAAAGCTGAAAATATTTAAATATTGTTCTGTGATACAGATTTGACTGTTAAATAGTTTTAAAACTAGAATGTGTTTCCTCTGTGCAAGATCTTCAGATGCTGATCCACTTTAGCACACAGTGTTGTATAGGCATACGTGCAAACTATCACAGTTGGAAACTGAGGTGGGAATATTAAGAAATGAGCTGATAATGAACAGCGATCACATTCCTCTCTGCAACATTGTTCCTTAATGCTGTTATTTTGAATTTCAGTGCTGTTAAATCTGGTTACCGCACGCTGTAGAACATGCAAAGCTCATGTGTTGTTTTTCCCAAAAGGAATACCAAAAATACTAGGGTGGGACACTGACCAAAATGCCAGGGTGGGACTCACATTTATTCCAGTAACTTCGCTTGGCACTTTTATAGTTCATGAGGATAACGAGCAGAGCAAAACCGATTTTCATCATGTAACACACAAATATTCTTTTCAGTGTGTTTTTGTTGCGAATACCCGTAGTGTACGGATTTGTTGCTTGTGGCATCGAATGTCATACTTTCACATTTTGGGGCAGATTTATTAAGGGTCAAATAGTAGATTCAAAAAATTTTTTTGTCAAAATTCACAAATTGGGAATAATCCAAACTTGAATTCGAAATTTGAGATTTAGCCAACCTTGAATTCGAAATTTGAGATTTAGCCAACCTTGACTTCGACTGTTCGCCACCTAAAACCTGCCGAGTCCATGTAGAAATCCATGGCAGAGGTCCAGTGACCCATTTGAAAATGTTAATAACCTTCCTGACATTCTAACTTTGTAGAGATAAAACTCAATTCGAGTTTTAGTCTAATTTGATTTGTGTTTTAGAAGATTCTGTAATATTCATTTGAGTTTTAGACGGGCTAGTTTTTCTTAAATAACCTCCTATTCGAGTTGAGAATATTCAAATTTATTAGATTAAAAAAAAAAAATTCACAAAAATTTGAAATACTACCTTTGATAAATCTGCCCCTTTTGTGTGAATGTATGGGTTTAGTTCTACTTTTGTTGGAAATGTTCACTTTAGGACAGTGGTTCCCTTGAACATGTGAAATCAAGAACATTGTGCAATTAGTATAAAATTCCTTATACTGATGATGAATAGAAAATCCAAGCCCTGGTCACATCCGTTCATCTCGAGCGTTTCCCTGATTTATCTAGAGCCCCCTCCCATTTTATGGTAAGAGGTATCCTTTTTTTCGGTCTGTGTCTTGCTTAAATTAGGACACCTAGAAAGTATTTGTGGATAACAGTGGGAGACCAAAGCTCCAATTTTCTGTCAAAATTGAGGTTTAAAATGTGACTGATCTAGTATTAGTTGGAGAGACTTTGCATCAAATTCTCTAACAAAACTCCCTGATTTATAGTATAAAAATCACTTCTGTGGAGCGCTCACCTCCCCAAACTTCACTTTTGTTGTGTCAGATGATCTACTGGAAGACACACTCCTGTCACCGAGTCATATCAATATCCAAAAACTACCAGCAGCACAACGAATAGAGTTGCAATAGTGTACAAAAAGATTTAAGCCCACGTACAAAAGGCAACGTTTTGAGCCTACCAGGCCCTTTATCAATGGCCTGGTAGGCTCGAAACGTAGCTTTTTGCATCGGCTTAAATCTTTTTGTACACTTGCAACTCAATTTGGTGTGCTACTGGTATTTTCCAGATTTATAGTATGGCATTTTACCATAACTCCGACTAAATGGGATGTCTTTGCAGTGACCTGGGATTTCTTCTTTGTGTTTTCATAGACAATGGGGTAGTAGTATTGCTACAATGGGACATGCTACCCTGGTTATCTGTGCCCCAAAATAAATCCATGTATTGTGGCAAATCCAGATGGATTAGATATGGGCTGGCACCAAAACAAAGTTTAAGTAGCATTATCTGACTATTAAAGGGCAAGGAAAGTGTAAAATAGAATAAGGGTAGAAATGGTGTATTTTGTATACTAAACATAAACATGAACTTACTGCACCACAAGCCTAATCAAACAAATGATTTATGCTTTCAAAGTTGGCCACAGGGGGCTGTCATCTTGTAACTTTGTTATACATCTTTGCAAGACCAAGACTGTGCACATGCTCAGTGTGATCTGGGCTTCTTAGGGATTGTTATAAATTATCAAAAACCAAAGCTGCTTGAGTTCTGCATGGATGGTAAGTAAGGCAGGAGCTTTTCCTGATTGTTTCCCTGCCAGAACTTAGGGACCGTCTGACAATTCCTATCCACAGCACTAAATGAAAGGAGAATTTCACTGCATACAGTCAGGTTTCTTTTAAAAAAGGTACACATTTTTTTAATTAAAGTATATTGGAGATAGATTTCTTTTTCATTAAAGAAAGTAAAAATGGGATTTTATTTATTTGCCTTTCCTTGTCCTTTAACCCCTGTCATATTTTATTTTCTTTGCAGCCACAATCACTCCCAGTCGCCCTGACTTTCTGAAACCCCTGGGTAAGTAACGGCATAAATTCACTATATTTTATACAGATGGATTTCAAATACAATTTATGTGTTTCTATGAGGCAGGGGATGAGAAATTCAATTGTTTGGTCAAAGGAAAATGAATGGTTTGGGTGAAAAACTACTAAATTAGCCAACGGCCCACGTGTAGCTTACACGGTTTGGATGCACTGAATCCACTATTTGGGGTTTGGCCAAATCCCTGAAACCTTCCTGAAAGATTCAACAGAATACCAAACCGACTTTAAATCCTAATTTGCATATGCAAATAAGAGGTGGGAAAAGAAAGTGGAAAGATTTTTTTTTTAACTTCTTTGTTTGTGACGAAAGGTCACATGATTTCCCTTCCTGCCACTAATTTGCATATGCAAATTTGGATTTGGTTCAGCCAGATTTTGTTGAATCCTGGATTCAGTGCATCCCTATTTGATATAGATAAATCAAATTTGAATCAACCAGTGTATTAATTCTCTGATAAAATCCAAAAAGATTTTCAAGTCCTTGCCTGGGAAGGACACAATGATAATTGCTTCCTCCAGACAAATGAATGAATTGAGGCACCGTACATCTAGCGTTTTACACGAAGAATGAACTTAGCCTTTTCTTGTATCTATGTATCTTGTATAATATTCTTCTGTCCTCCTTTGCAGATGACTCTACATGTGCCACAAATGAAACCTATTTTTGTGATGTAGCCGATTCTACGTTTGATAACCTTTTTTTCTTGAAGTCTTGTCCTAGGATATGGTGCTTCCTTCAGAAACAAACCCTTGTATAAGCTTGGGTTTAACACCCATAAGTTTGTTTTTTTTATTTGTTCTTCTTGAACTGAGACCATCCACAAACAAGGTCATTTCATGGTGTTGCCTAAAAGCTGTTACTGTTGGGACATTATTGTTTGTGTAGTTTGTGAAATTCTGTTGAACGAAATCTGTTTCCAGTCCCTTTTAATATGAAAAGAGGGCCCTGGAAATATTATCCATTTTATTACATTGATCCATTATCCATTTGGTCAGTATTTGTCCGTCAATATATTGTTGCATGAAATTAAATGTTTGACAATAATCCCAGTAAGTGACAGATGTGAGTAAGACAATATAAACATTGATTTATTTAAAGACATTCCATGTTTACATAATGAGAATGTGTTTCAACATATATCCAAAGACAGATTCTTTTTTTTTTTTCATCCCTTTTTT
>CM044448.1:1464595-1479622 GCA_024363595.1 Xenopus borealis | reverse complement strand
CAAGATCCATGGGGGGGGGGATGAAGGAGATGAGGAAGGGTAGATGTGTGAGGAAGAAAGCAAGGGCAACAATGGGGAGAGAGGTGTAAGTTTGTGTAGGGGAAGAAACAGGGTAAAGCTGAGGGGCAGCAGTGATTACTAAACAGATATTTGGTGGGAGACAAACAGGTAAATGGAAGGGGAGGAGCCAGCTGTAGCTGTGAGGAGGGAAAGGCGCGCGCACTCGGTGTCCGTGTCACATTATTATCCGGGCACTGGCAGCGCTCTGAGGGGAGACCCCCTTCTCTCACACCCGTTGTTATTGCGCAGCCAGGGGCTTCCACCAGTAGCTGTCCAGCCTATTCCATGCAGCTCTACTGCTGGGGGGGTAATAACAGTCTCCTCACGCCACTAGTCTGTGCCACTGGCTCAGCATCACCTCCTCCTTCCAACACCCCCCGTCCTCCTCCCTCTCCCTGTCGTGGGAAGCGAGAAAACAGGCAAAGAAAAGCGAGAGAGGGGCGGGGGCAAAGCAAGAGGCGCAGATAGAGGCTGAATACACGGTCGCTGCACTGGGGGCGGGAGAAACGCGTGTTCCGTGGAGAGAGAAGGAGGGAGGGAGCTCTGTCAGGTGAAAATCCACGGTGACTGCCGCTGAGGAGCCTCTGTCATTTACCCTCCGCTTTGTGATTGGTCCTGTCCTTGTGCTGAGAGAACCCCCATGTTTCCTCACAGCAAGGAATGGGCTCCCCCTCAGCTATTTGTCTGCCGGGAATCATTATCCTTTGCACGTTTCCCTGGGGGTGATGAGGAGGAGCCCACAGACTAGACATTTCTATTGGAGAAGGAAGAGGGAGTCGCATCACCCCTTGAATTATTTGCTTTTCTGCCATTTCCATGCTGAGGGGATCCCCATTTGCTTTTGGTCACACCACTCCTCACTATTCCTGCCTTTTGCGTTTAAGGGCCCCGGCAAGTTCCATCTTTCATTAGGGCCACATCCATCTTGGGGGGGCACTGCCCCCTTGCCACTGAACCCGGCAAAATGAAACCGCTGGAAAAATTCTTGAAAAAACAAAGCTCTCATCTTTCCGGACCTCGACACCTTCACAGGAGGCAGAGCGTCTCCAAAATCCTTCCTTCTTTCCTCAGGGACACTCCGGGGGACTCCTCTGAGGGAGAAAAATGTGCAGAAGATCCATCAGGTGGACCTCCACCTCCGTCCCACGACTGTCTCGACCTGCCAGATGGACTTCGTTCTCCTCTTTCTTTTTCTTCAGATGAACTGTCTCCCTCAGAACCCCTCACCCCACCACCAGGGTCTGGAGGCTGGACACTTTCTCCTCCTGGCCCCCTGCTTGCCCCTGATACCCCTGAGGCTCTACTGGGGAGGGTTCTGGAGCAGCTACTGAATGCCCCTAGACTAAATGAAGCAGCAGGTAAGAGGAGGCCCTGTTGTCACCAACACTCTGGGAACGTCTTGCCATGTTTAAAACAATCATCGGTTATGTAAATACTGCTTGAAACCAAAAGGTCGATCCTAAAGTAAATATTTTGCTACATGCTGCATCTCTGTAAGTAATGCAAGATACATAGAGCCAGCACTAGAGTAGTTACTAGCACATCGACATCTCCAAGGAGCACTTTGCATTTGTGGAGCTGGCTAGGCCAGAGATGCTGAATGTGGCGATTTTAAGGACCATTAAGCCACACGCAAGCCTTTCCGCGTATATTTGCATTTTCACCCGTCTCATCGATTTCTTCAATTCAATTGAACAGGGACAAGGATTGTTTTTATAAGTGTAGCAGAGGCTTCACCTAAAAACTCTATATGTCATTGTCTAGTGTATTTGAGGTCTAGCATCTATTTTTCAACACTAGGAGGCACATTTACTAAGGGTTGAAGTGAAAATTCGAATTTTAAAAATTCGAATTTCGAAGTAATTTTGGGCTACTTCGACTATCGAATAGCCCAAAATTCAATTTGAATTGAAAAAAAATCGAGTTTTCAAAGTACTGTCTATTTAAAATCCTTCAAATTCAACTATTCCCCACCTTAAAGCTGACAAATTTCCATTGTAGCCTATGGGGACCTCCTGGAAGCTTTCTTAAAAAAAATTTAAGTTCTGAAAAATGGTTCAAATCGTTCTATACAAATTTGATCAAAAACGGACCTATGTGATCAAAAACGGTAATTTTTCAATCGATAACCCCCCAAAAAAATGTGATGGTCAAATTTCGAATATTTTTTTTCTTCCAAATTCAACCCTTAGTAATTCTTCCCCTAGATATTGGCATATAAATCATCTGTGACTGCACATAAACATCTGCAGTAATAACAAGTGATGACAACAGGAGCAGTGGAGGAAGCCTTGGGTAATGTTCTTTGGATGTACAAGGCAGGGATATAAGAGGCCATTATTAGTATGAGGTACCTGGTGAGGAGGGTAAGCTGTGCTATAAAAGCTTATTTGAAACCTGAATTCATTTTTAAATGGGCGATGTTCCCTAGATATACAGTTGGGTTAAGTTTTAAATGCTGAACCCGTTGGACCTTAAAAGTGAGAGAAATAGTGCAATAATGCTAAGCTCTGTCTGGAGAGACCCTCTGAGATTGTGAGGTCAAATGCCTAGGTGTGGTTGTGTAGGTAGTGAGCATCACAATTCCTGACTAGGGATCTACCCTCAGAACATTGGTATGCATTTGGTAAATTGTGATTGGGGCCACACTGTTAGAACTGTCTAATCCAAAGATATTGACACTCACTTCTAATTCTAGCTTCCTACATATTGTTCTTTTTATAGTTCGTCTCCTACATACAGGTGCTGTGTTATATGAAGGTTGCTGTTTCTCTAGACTTAGATTAAATATTTATACCTCAGATTTTGCCACACTGACCTTCATGCTTCTTCGTGAGTAAGGGATGCTGAGCAATTCTACATTAGTCTTATATTAGTCTTATATTTTGGCTTCTTAGGCACACATGATTATGGAGTTCATGTACAGAGGCTTTGATATGTTTGATCACTTCCTAATATTTTTTCTAAGCATGGCAAACCTATTGATTTATAGGACTAGTTATGTGAAAACCAGTGGGCCTAAAGACGTCTAGAATATTCTAGGTCAGTGCTCCCCAACCAGTAGCTCGCGAGCAACATGTTGCTCTCCAACCCCTTGGATGTTGCTCCCAGTGGCCTCAAAGCAGGTGCTTATTTTTGAATTCCAGGCTTAGAGGCAAGTTTTGGTTGTATAAAAAACAGATGTACTACCAAACATTCTGTCCTGTAGCTGCCAGTCCATATAGGGGTTACCATTAGCCAATCAGAGCTCTTATTTGACATCCTTTTTTTCATGCTTGTGTTGCTCTCCAACTCTTTTTTGATTTTAAGTGTGGCTCACGAGCAAAAAACGTTGGGGATCCCTGTTCTAGGTCATGAAGGCTAATTGGTGTATTTTCGAATTGCTAAGCTTAAAAGTGGCCAATAAAAGCTGCAGACTTCTGTGTCGGACCCACTGATTGGCCTGCCCAACTGATATCTGTCTTAAATTATCCAGATATCATTCAGGCAGGTTTGAATTTCCCATTCAACAAGGATTTGGCATGTTAATCCAGCTGTACTGTATGCCCCTCTGTATGATGCTATTGTTACCCCCAGGCCATTGGATTGGCTTGATTTGGCCCAGTGTGTGTGTGGCCATATTAAACCTAGGCCACTTGTTTAGCTATTTTACCAAATGGGTGGTGGCAGTGTATGGACAGCGTATTTTAGGTCGCCAAACAAGAGGATCTTTCCCCCAAAGGCAGGGCAATATTGGGCTGATCATTTGGCCCAAGGATTACAATGATTGGAAAAGGCCCCAATGGGACAAGGACCACATCAAATACCTGATGCAGTCCCTGATTGCAGGGGAGAATAATATCTGCTCCATCAATATCTGGACAATTTTGGGCCAGATATCAGTTGGGGAGGCCTGTTGGAAGGCCCCATACACAGGCAGATAAGCTGCTGAATGGATCTAAAGGACCTGAATTGGCAGTTTAAATCTCCATGTGTAAGGCAAACAAATGTTCATACAACTTTGGATGCTGTGTGGTTGCTGGAAGGCACAGTTTTACAGAAAAGCATTGGATCCTGACAAGTATACTTAAATTACAAGGTTGTTGCTAATTTTTCAGGCCAGGTATGAATGAATAGAGAAATGTGCCTTTGTTTGTTTTTCTTTAATGCACCTTATAGCTAGGGTTGCCACCTGGCCGGTATTTTTGATGGTTGATCCCAATGTTATTAATACAATAAAAAGATAAATATATGGGAAGGCCGGAATTTTTTTTCAAGAAAAGGTGGCAACCCTACTTATAGCATATAGTTTTAATTATTTGTAAGATTTGGAGCATATCAGCTGAAGTTTTGATTATATCTGGTATTCAGTACACAAAACCTCTCTCTTTTTGGGGTTCAGAGTGTACACCTTGTAGTATGGTTAGTTATTGAATCAGCGCATGTGATCTCTGGTTATTTCTGGAATTCTAAACTTGGCATCTTTACATATTGATTATATATTTATTCAATCCCATGCCATGCTGTGATTATCGCATTATCCTGTTATTGTTTCCATTTACTCGTAGTGATTACAGGGATGGAGTATCCAATAAGGATCTCATTGGGTCTGAACAAGGAGAGAGAGCTGGGCAAATGATTGTGACTAGGCTTCACTAACAACACAGTGGATATTACAATCTTAACACTGGCCAATAAGAATTAATACCGTTTAATTCCAGTTAATATGCAGTCAGCTAAACCCAGCTAATTGGCTTTCTCTTGCTTTCTGGTGGTCTGAGATTCATCATTCCTGACAAAGAAATAGCTGCTTAACTTCAAATTGAAACATTGATTCCCTTGGAGCGGCATTTTGCAACCTACTAGGGTAGATGTTCTCCAGAAAAGTATGTAGATGAATAATAGATAAGCGTTGACTACTCCATATTCATATCTTTTGCTCATCAAAGTTCAGCAGTAATAGATGTAGCTTTAAATCTTGACCTTGTAAAGGGCTTTCTCAAGAGACAGCAGGCACGTTGGGAAATAATTATACATTTTAACAGCCCCATTCTTTCATCTTTTATTGTCCCAATATGTTTTTTTAAATGGAGTTATTAAGAGCCTTGCATAAGTGGCAATTGTTTCTCAGACTGGTTAGCCCAACCTTTGTAGTCAGTCATGTATGCAATAAGGTGAAAATGATGTCTGCCTGGGGGCGTCAACTATGATAACTAGGGGTGTGATCATCTAAAAAGGGCCATATAGAGCCATTGTCATAGAAATAATGTGGCCAAATTGTAGCAGGTTTTTAATTTTCAGTATAAAATTTAAATTCGGTTTAATTCAAATTAAGATGTTCCCCTTGATTTCAAGGAGCATTGCCTAGTGGCAATGAGTAGGGTTGGAAATTTCCACATATGCCATACTCTGTCCTATTCTGCAGTAAAAAAAAGAAATGTCCAGAGGTTGAGTAAAATGTGGTTTTTAAGTGCTGCTTACTCTTGTGCCACATAATGAGAAGGCACGTTGCTGCTAGGAAAGATTGAGGACCAAAGGAGAAGAGTTATTTATACAGTATCACTCAGGTCATAATTATGAAGTAGCTGGAGCTCAGAAGGATCGTTGCTGGCAGACAATCCGTTGGGTCATGGCACAAGCATTGGGCACAACTGAACAACAACAACAAACGCAACCTTATGGGATTTCTCATATTCGTGTCCTCTTTAGAAGCTTCTGGAGCTGGACCCTTTATTGAAGTTGACTGTATGTACGTGAGGAGTAGTGGATTCCTTCCACTTATTGACTTCATTAACTATGAGAATAGGTTGTTCTGCACATTGCAGAACATGGTAAAGCGACTATGTAGAAGACCGCTCTGGTTATTATTAACTTCCCCACTACACATACACATCTTTACCCCTTGACAAAGTCAATGGGAGACTGTTGCACACATTTGTCGGACATAACCTTAGTGCGATTGCTGTCTGGGCAGAACATCATCTGATTTGTTCTTTTACTATTTTATTTGATCTGAATGGTTAGTGGCAGGTCGGGAGATTGCGCCGCACGATCGTTTGTCCGATATTGAAGGTATATCTGCACGTCTATGGCCAGCTTAAGTTCTACCAGTGGTTTTCTACTAATGGTTAGGCTCTCCACTGAAGTCATAACAAAGCTACAAATTTATTGGAATGCATGCAAAAGATATATTAAAATATAAGAAGTCACTGAGGAGTTCCAATCTGACCATGAGTGCTTATAGAGGTCATAGAACTCAGAGGAGACCCTAATATCCTAATATAATGCACATGTTTCAGTGAGTTGTGTAACACAACTAAGCCCCCGTTATAACTTATGCATCACTAAGCACTGTTTATATAGTAAATTAGATCCCCCCTGTTGTAAAAAATATATGGGTATTATAAATCACCTTGGAGTTCCATGACCAAATAAAAGAACACAGCCTTTTATACAGGTCATGGAAAGCCAAGGTTACTTCTGATCTACTCCTATTTTACAACAGGGGGCACATTATGGTGACACTACACAAGTTGCAGCAAGTCATAAGACTGAATGACATCACTAGGCACTTCTTATAACTGATGACAACACTAAGCATTGTTTACAAGGATACCATTTACAGTTTATTCACACTTCATGTTGCTGATGTTTTACGCAGTCGAAGACATGTTTTCACCAACGCCACCCTTGCACTGTAATTGCGCTGCATACATCGGTTTCACCTGGTGTTTTGTGAGCTTAGTCATAGATGGGAATTGCTGCTCTTTTTGATAAGAGAAGAGCATATAAATAGCCATAGAAACTGGGCCCTTGCTACACACCTCATTTTTCTTTTACAGCTGTACACAGCACACAGATAGAAGCGGACAGGTAGTCACTGTTGCTCACATTAGCAACATAGTGTTATTGCCTTTGTGTACTAACCTCCCCTCCCCTTGCACTATATAACCTGGCATTCTATTCATTCGCTGCTAAGGACGTGCGTGCGTAGGTAGCAGTTGTGATTATTCTCCCAAATGCACTTGAAAAGAGGGCGGTACTTAACCCCATCACTCTATCGCATTGAATGCACTGCTGCACTCTACGTGTGAACTCTACGGTGATATCATAACAACTGAGTATCAGGGACAGGCCCAGACGATCACATAAATTCATTTACTGACTGCTGATTATCAGACTAGTGGGATATTTCTGTAGAAACTTGGACAACCCCTTTTTTTGCTGGGATGACAGATTTTTGTTTATTAATGAATTCTGCAGGGTTCGACAGGCTGTGGCAGCCGGGTTTTTCCCCGTAATTAAGGTCATAATGCAGATCGTCTTTCTACAGACTATGACACGCAGAGACCCATCATGTAGAGCTGTAGAAGATATAATAGTCAAGACAAATTGCATTAGTGTGAATGATAGGAACACACATTACTGGATCGAATGTAGAAACACTATCCGTAAATTTGGCAGGGATAGATTCTAATGAATCCCAACGGCACAGTGAAACACAATGAGCAGTCTAGGGAAACTATTTATTATTGTATCCAGTTATGAAGCCAGACTTCATTTAAATACAAGCCAGATCTATTTGCAGAAGAACGCAACATTTGTCCAACATACATTGAGGCTCTGTTTGGCAGTGCACCTGGTTTATACAACCAAAACTTGTCTATAAGCCAGAAATTCAAAAATAATCACCTGCTTTGAGGCCACTGGGAGCAACGTCCAAGGGGTTGGAGAGCAACGTGTTACTCATGAGCTACTGGTTGGGGATCACTGCATTAGAGCAATGTTACTGACATGCAAAGAGCTTGTGAATTTTATATGAAGAAGGCTGAGTTGTGTTCTATACCCAAGACAAGTTGTTCCATTCCAATATACTGGTAATGTAGTGAGTAAATTGAGGTTCTCCACGGTTATGCCACCTGGCCATCCATCCCTTTTACTCTCCGTTCCCACCAAATCACTTACCCTTATCTCTAACCCTATTTAGGCTCCATGTGCTTTACGTTGATCAAATAATTAACATTTATTAAATAAGCAAATGTAGCACAGGGCTGCCGCACACAAGAACTCGTACAACACTCCTTATTCACAATAAGGTCATATTTGGTGGCTTTTTCTTACTGTATAAAAAGAAACGCCTTTGAAACAGTAGCACTTTAATGAGTGTTTTGCACGCTTGCAGCTGTGCAACATGGAAGCTCAGTTAATTGTGCCATGCCAATAACAGAAGGGAGGGACAATATTTTTATTTACATTTCATAACATTGTTTACAACCATGTAGTTGAGTAATCCTGGGTGTGAACAGACGAACGCTGGCCTTGTGTTCCAGGTGCAATGTGTAAAAAAAGAAAAAACATTGCAAAGAATCATGTTTGCCCAGAATGCACCTTGTGGCCGCAGTCTCCAAGTCTTTCCTAAAAAGGGCTACAGCGCATTGAACCTCACTCTGTATGCGGAGCTGCATGTGATTGGCAGAGCTACCTACAAGCAGGTTTAAAGACCCCCTCTGGACTGCATTGGCTCGTTGATGCTAGCCTTGCCCTGGCACAACGAAATTTTGTCCAGTTCAGGACAAACAAATCTTCACAGCTTTACCACCAGCGATTCGCTTTATCGGCAATGGCAAAGCATTTATAGAAGATTATTAATCTGCATAAGAAGAGCTTTATCAGCGGCAGCTAATCTCTCATATGTTACAGTGCCAGGGATGATATCCCTTGGTTGTATTTCGACATTCTGGATCCTTACTGTACGATGGAATATCTGGCAGTGCCGGTGCAACTGTTGCACGTAGGAAATGAGAGGCAGGCTCAGACTTGCACATCTTTTATGTGAGATGTTCTCAGAGATACGGAGTAGAGTTCTACTGCAAAAGGATCAATGTTTTTTTGGCGGATATTCCATAGTTTTTTTTTTTTAATCAGACTTGAGTTGTTCTGACAAGTTTACGTCATTGTTGCAAAATAATACAACTGGTTTCTATGCAATTCTACGTGTATATGAGTTCTCACTAGGTTCATCACATGGATAGCCTTTTTCTGCGGGCATATTTTGGCTATACCAGCCCACCTATTCTGTAATGAAAGGTTTCCATTTATGGCAAGACTGAAGGCACAGTGGGCATGGGGCATGTCTCTGCCAGTTGCAATATGGCAGCAGTGGATTGGCCTATGGTCGAGGTGGGCAATAGGCCACATTTTACCTGACTACTGGAGCATAATAACGACACCTGTTGGGAATCATGGCTTTTGGGGTTGATTGCCTTACTGGTATAGGCTAGATGTTGCAGCTCTCCACCTGTAGAGGATCTGCTTCTCCACTGCTGCTCGGCTGTGCACCTGAATACATTGCCTCAGCTCAGGTGTGGTCAGAAACACTGAATTTCAGAGCAAAGTTCAAGACCGCACTTTTGCTTTAATCACTTATAGGCAACACACCTCACCAGGGCAGTTACCCTTACTAGCCAATCAGATGTTTGCTTTCATTTTGTAGAGTCAGCAAAACAAAATTGCTGATGAGTTGCTGCAATGGTGCACTGTTGCCCCCGTGTTATTAAATCACCCCCACTATGTGTGAGCAGAGCTGTATAATATATATATATAAATATGAATTAAAGCTCAAATGTTTTGTTTCTCTCCTCGCCCTTTCGCTTCTTTCTCCTATTGTTCCCACCTCCCCATGCTCATACCTTACATTCACCTTTCCCTTTGTGTTATTCCATTTTGCCAGAATTGGCCCTGGACAACTTTATCCTTACGCACACGCTGTTCATGCCGATAGACGAGCTTCTCCTCCAATTACAGCAGTAATATCCTTTTGAAAAGCTGACATTCTTCCTGTAGGGCCCCAACAGGCACGACAAAGGCTTGGGGCGCCTGATATTTCACATGAATGTGTTTTTTTGTTTGTGTTTTGTTAGAAAGATGTACAATTCAATTCTGTAGATGGTAATGACTAGAGGCCACGAATTTCCCCCTAAACTCCTGTTCTGTGTAAAACGCTTGAGTCTTGTTTTCCAAAATCCAAAGCTCAGCTGCTGGCATCATGGCCGTTTTCCTTAACAATGATACTTTCTGCGGCTGCAGCCGATACACTACTCCGACATGGGAAGCGAGCGACCCTCTTCAGAAGAAGCAGGCTGTACTCTCATCCCTTTTACACCTGCTGGATATTTACAAGGATTCTCTGCAGGAGGAGGAGAGGACGTTCCAGCTAATCAAGGTTAGTCGCTGCTCTGCACGGTATCATTCAACTGGGAAGCACAACGCTTTGCTTGCAATCCAGGGGCATACGTCACCAGGCGTGGGGGGCATTGTAGACGCTCAATAAACTTCACATGGAGAGATATATGGGCCTGGATAATAGACTGAAGATTTTCACATTAGTCCTTGTCATCATTATAACTATTATTTGTCAGAAGTAGTAAAACTGACAGTTGCGGCCTAAGCGGAAAGAACAAAAATACAACTAGCAGTGTTCTCATAACCCTGTGGGGATCACAATAGCAATGAAACAGTGACACTAATAAACTATTTATTGTGTGACACACAGCTGCCACTAGAAGCCCTTATACACTGAGTACAAAAGGGTATTGCTTGGCAGAACGTAGATGATGTTATTCCCTGACTGTCTCCTAACGTGTTTTTTAGGATTTCTATGTCTTGGTGATGAGGGATGCCCCGAATTTCCCACAGCTGGAGGGGAGCGTCATCCGCTTGCACAGACTTGTGGAAAGTGCTGAGCTCAGGTGACGTATCCTATTCTCAAGTGACACGTTACATGTATGTTACTGTAAATACTGTACATATTATAAGCAAACACTCACAGCAAGTAACTGGACATTAGCTTTCAACCACTAGACTCAATATATACTCAATTGCTGCTTGGCTGATACAGCTTACTGGCTTGGGAAAACAAAAAAGGGATCCTTACTCACTCATGCTGCTATATTCTCAAAATCCATCACCACTTTCCCTTCTCCAGGCTCACAGATGGCAGTGCCACTCAGTGCTCAAAGCAAGTCAAACCTCTCTTCCGCCATTTCCGCAGGATTGACTCCTGCCTGCAGCCACGAGTAGCATTCAGGGGTTCAGACGAGAGTAAGTACGGCTGATTACATTTCTTCTTGTGTTTTTACATCTGTTTTCCAAGGTGTTATATAATGCTGAAATGCCTTGTATATATTGTACCTAAATTCCCCTGTTAACCGTCTCTGAGGGCAATGTAATAAATGGTGCAATGTGTTCTTGTGATCTAGTTACCATTCAGCAGCTAGCCTTTACTGATTGATAATAAACATCTGCTTTTGCTATGGGTTATAGAGCTGGGCACGCTTATTGTATTACATGATCTAACAACATTCTCCTGATTCCCTTTGCTCCTTCTCTGTGCCAGTTTTTTGCAGGGTCTACATGCCTGATCACTCGTATGTTACAATTAGGAGCCGACTTTCTGCTTCAGTCTCTGATATCCTGAGTTCTGTTTCGGAGAAACTGCAATATTCGGAAGAACAGGGGCAGAGAGAGGAGCCCCTCATCCTGGTGGCTGTGACTAGTGCTGGAGGTAAGTGAAAGTGGCAATAAAAAAAGGACGTGGCTCTTCCTTGTTAGTATGAGGAACAGGGGATTGACTGTATGATATATTTCATTGGATACAGTTTCTTTGTTGGGATAGTTATGCTGCTGGCAAAACTGTGTGTGTAACGCTTGCCAGATATGCTCAGATTTGGTTGGGCAGTTTGGCCGTTTCCAGCCGCACCTTCTGGGCATGTGTGGCAAGTCTGAATGATAATCTTGTGATCCTGGATTGATGAGTATTTCCGCCTGTCAGCTAAGGGCAGAGATGCACGCAAAGATCCGGGATATTTAGTTGCCCAGCAATAAACCGCTTCTGCTTCACCGACTAATCTCCTCGAACTGCTTCACCGACGACTAGAATTTATAATAAATTGCCGGCGGGAAGGCGCTCAGAGTGCTTTGTTTTCCGAAGTTACCTCACTAGGAAACTTCAGGCGACTTTGGAAAACAAAGCACTCCGATTGCAATCCTACCGGCGATTTATATTCTAGCTGGTGGGGGGGCAGTTCGGTGAGATTAGTTGCCCGAAGAAGAAGCGATTTGTCACTGGGCATTTAATCTCCCCCAGTAGCTTTGTCTGCCCCTGCCGCAGCTCCAATCACTTCTTGCTGTTCTGCTGACAGGTCTAATACACAGAATAATGGGGGCATGGTCATGCACATGTATATTATCCCACTGTTAGACCCCCAGATCCTGTGAGTCAGCCCACCTTTAGAGCAAACCCTTAATAACTATGTTCCAGACCCACCGCAAAGTTGTTCCTAGTTCTTAATTGGGACAATAAATAACATTTTGCTATAGAAAAATATCAAACCTAAAGCATCCAATATGAAGAAACTGGCATCATAATAAGAAAAACTGAAACACTTGGTGTATATTCAGTGTATATTTGTGCATACATACATACATACTTGTATATATTTCTGCAACTACAAGCAAGAACACACAAGTTATCAAGGTGCTTTCATTCAGTACAATGAACATGAGAGAGAATCTAGGTCTAAGTGTTGCTATAAGGCAGGCCCAGACTGGCAATCTGTGGGTTCAGAGGGGCTTAAGTTGCCATAGAAAGTGACTATTAAGTGGGCTGGTGGGGGCTGTTTGGGCCTCTGTGTAGTAGGAATGACAGGGCCTATTTTGAATACCAGTCCAGTCCTGCTATGAGGCCAAGTCTGACATTATTCTGTCTTTCTGCTTCTTTTCTTTTCAGACAAGGTCCTGCTGAAGCCAGATGATGGTTGTATCTTTACCACTTTGGGGATTAATAGTCACTTGTTTGCCTGCAATCGGGAGGAGATGCGCTCTTTGGTGAGTATTTTCACCTTGAAGCTGACCTACCTAGTAACTAGTGAGGCAGGAGTAGAGAGAAGGTTTATTCAAATGTAAGTTTTTACCTCTATTTGAGTTTGAAAGGGGTTGTTTTTCAGTTCAGATGGTTTCATAAAGATCTTCAGAAATGTATTTGTGACCATTTTTCTAATATTCAAGTGTGAAGTTAAATTTTTCACTTTCTAAAGCAGCTCTGAGAAGGGGGGTCCCCGACTCTATAAATGACCAGTGACATAAGAAGAAAAAAATAAATTTCTACATAACGAAAAAAACCCACCAAAGACACGTTTAAGTTTAAATTCACGAAGTCTTTATTAAGAAATAACTTACCGATACTTGCAGTTCCTATTCAGAAAAGGCGACAGGATGACAGTGTCTTTTTTTTTTTATGTAGAAACAAAAATATTATTTATTTTTTGTTACTGGTCGTCCTTTAACTGTTCTAAATTGATACATTTAGCTGATAACATTTGTTATCTTTGTCCCGCTGAGCAAAATCTGCGAGCTTCATTAAAGGCAGCTGTTAGAAGTGATACAATAGTTGTTAATATTCCACAGAAACTGCTGAGAAATATATGAAATAATTGTATCGACTAAATGCTGCAAATTGTAACAGTTCAGCTGCTGCTGAATCACTGAGCTGCCAGACTGAAACTCTAGAGACACGAACATTGAACTTCAATTTTGGGACAATTGAAAAGAGTTGTTTAAGGTGAATAATTTGAACTGAACTGAAAAAAGGTTTTGAAAGGTGAACAAACCCCTTTAAGTGACCCTGGGGTACCCAAACATGCACAAGTGAGGTGTTTTAGTAGGGTTCTTTTTTCGTTTTTATCTGCTCCAATCATAATGCTCCAGGTGTTTAGCATTGTCGGATGTTGTCCGACAGCCGTGTCGCATCAGATCAATGCTGCATCCAACATATTACCGCATCAGATTCGCCCACATTGTCAGTGGAGTCCAGCCCTTAGGGTGGGATGTCTCTGAAGTTTCCTGAGCACTGCCGAGCCTTTTCACTGAGGGATTTGGGAGTATTTGGGAACCTTTTCTTTTAAGGGAGGGATCATGGTTAAAAAGAAAGCGAGAGGTTTGACTTATTCACCTTAAATTGTGTATATGCTGGATATATTGCCTGACAGCCTAAAATCTATTCTCTTTTGCATCAGTGATAATGCTGTACTTTGCTACATAAATACATATGGCTCGCTTCTCCCAGGTTCCCCTGCCAGAGGAGGTGCAGCTGCCTCCGGAAGACTCCCATATTCACAGGATTGAGGCAGAAGATTTAGCCAATCAACTCAGCGCTTTCCACTGGGAACTTTTCAGCTGTGTGCATGAGGTGAGTGTGTAAAGCTCCCATAGACGCAACGATATTTCCCTGCCGAATGACCGATCTTAGGGAAGTCCGACCAATCTGTCAAATTATCGTGCGGTTAGTGGGATACAAACGATCGTTCAGCTTACGAGTTTTCGTCTGACATTGGTCTGATGATTGATCGGCCAGGTTAGAAAATCTTTATGGGTCCCCATACAATCTACCTATGTTTGCAGGTCCAAGCAGACTGAGATCCTTCAGTTTTGCTGCAATATCTCCTGAAATGGTCTTTTTACTTGGACACATCAGACATTTAAACGATCGTTTTGAGACAATCGTGGTCTCACGATAACAATTGGATCTTTCAAAAATCTTTACGTCTATGGGCAGCTTTAAGAACAAACCTACCATAAAAAATAGTCATGTATTCACTTGCTTTTGTCCAGATGAAAATGGTAGATCAACGTTACCTCTGATTGAGATATTCCGCCTATGAATTCCACCTAATCTAAAGTGTGTTCATAATACATGAATAACAAAGCAATTCCAATAATATAGATCTTTATAAACAGTTGCCGATTGAGTGCACATTTTTAGGAGTATTCCTGTCTAAGGAAATTGTTAAATTGCTCCACCCTGCTAGCAACATTGTAATTGCATGGCCAAAAGTATCACTTATCTAAAATAATCTCCTGTTAACAAGTCTTTGGCTTCCTCAAATCTTGTAAATCCATCAATTTAAAACCAGCAACAATTACTTCTTTCAG
>CM044448.1:1409292-1420363 GCA_024363595.1 Xenopus borealis | reverse complement strand
TACAAAATACACCATTTCTAGCCTTATTCTATTTTACACTTTCCTTGCCCTTTAAAGGAATACTGGCATGGGAAAACTTGGTCTTTTTTACTCGGGTTTTCAGTTAATAGTGCTGCTCCAGCAGAATTCTGCACTGAAATACATTTCTCAAAATTTCAGACATGGGGCTAGACATTTTGTCAATTTCCCAGCTGCCCCAAGTCATGTGACTTGTGCTCTGATAAACTTAAGTCTCTCTTTACTGCTGTACTGCAAGTTGGAGTGATATCACCCCCTCCCTTCCCCCCCACCCAGCAGCCTAACAGAACAATGGGAAGATAACCAGATAACAGCTCCCTAACACAAGATAACAGCTGCCTGGTAGATCTAAGAAAAACACTCACTAGTATAAAACAGTGATCCCCAACCAGTAGCTCGTGAGTAACATGTCGCTCCCCAACCCCTTGGATGTTGCTCCCAGTGGCCTCAAAGCAGGAGTTTATTTTTTTTTAATTCCAGGCACATTCTGGGTGCATAAAAAACAGATGTATTGCCAAAGTCTCCTGTAGTCTGCCAGTCCACATAGTGGCTACCAAAAGCCAAATACAACCCATATTTGGCACCACCCAGGAAAATTTTTCATACTTTTGTTGCTCCCCAACTCTTTTTACATCTGAATGTTGCTGACTGGTGAAAAAGGTTGGGGACCCCTGGTATAAACCAATGTCCCACTGAGACACATTCAGTTACATTGAGAAGGAAAAACAACAGCCTGCCAGAAAGCAGTTCCCTCCTAAAGTGCTGGCACAAGTCACATTACATGGGGCAGCTGGGAAATTGACAATATGTCTAGCCCCATGTCAGATTTCAAAATAAAATATAAAAAAAAATCTGTTTGCTCTTTTGAGAAATGGATTTCAGTGCAGAAGTCTACTGGAGCAGCACTATTAACTGATGTGTTTTGGAAAAAACAAAAAACACTTTTTCCCATGACAGTTTCCCTTTAATCTGTATTGTAATTCTATTTGATATGTGAATTGTACTGCTAATAACAAAACAAGGGGTCATTGAAATAAAAAGTAACTAAGTGCATTATTACTAATGGATGGTTTTGCTTTACACTATGTATATTTGTATAGCGCTCCTTGAGGACAAAGCAGAGTGAGTTCACTGTGTGGCCCTTTAATAAGGGTGTTTGTGCAGCCCTCCAGCTCCTGTTGACCATCAGCCGCCTCAAAATTAAAGGGGAAGCAGTGCATTGTTGATTGTGCAGCTTTATTGAAAGTGCAGCTGATTCTCATTGTGTTCCATTTCTGCTGGTCCTTCAATCACTTGTGTTTATCAGCGACACTGAGCTGCCATAGGGTCTGTAGTACAGCTGCCCCCAGTGGTCACAGGCAGGTAATGCAGCTACATTGACAGCTGCCACAACCGACGCTTCTGCCTTCCTTGTGTAAATACTAAACCATGAAATGTTATTCTAGTAAAACCTTACTCTTGTACCATTACTGGAGTCATTCAGTGAGCCGAGGATACGGAGGAGTTAATCCTGCTGATTGGTTTGTGCTCTCATTAAACCATTTAACCTTGTTCATTAGGATAACTGCTCCCAGTTGATGACTTTATGTGCAGCTTCCCTGTAGCTTGTTAGCACTGATGGGAATGTGGCGCTCGTTAGTGCACTTCATACACATATTTGCCTATTGATGCTGGAATAAGTCATGTCCTGTCAGCTGCATTTGCTTTTATGCTCACATAATAGAAGCTGCTGCCTGTCACATTAGGATATTAGCCCAAAAGCTATTTAATCTAAATGACAGTATTCCCATGCTGCTATGTGCCCAATCCTACATCATAAATCCTACATAGGAATCAAGATGCATTCAAAGTACTCATTAGGACCAACAACATAGACATTACGTTGAAAATGGGTGTTAATTAAAAATCCATAATATTCATTCTTTTTTATTCTGCTTTACCCATACTCCCCAGGGGCTGCAGCCAGATGTCTGTGAGGGCATTTGTGGTCCAACTTGCAGTTTCAGCTGTGCCAAAGCCTTCATTGTTTTATGCATCAGGATAGTTGTCCCTCATGTACCGGTATTGCCAATATTACTGTCATTTTATCGGCTTCAAACCTTTAATTCTTGTAGCCATGCCAAGCACCAGGTCTCGGTCTCAAAGCGCCATTCAGTTTCCCAAGAAAAAGACTGGTCAGACGCACGTCACAGAGGCCTCGCGTGCAAAGAGCAAGTCTGAGAAGTGCTCCTCTGTCTCGCTGCCGCTCTCTCCACTTCCCAAAGAGCTTCCACTCAGTCCACGCAAACGGCTTGGTAAGCAAAGCTTTGGGTTTTCCTAAAATGATTTGCAAAAGTCTTTAAATGTGACCGCATTTAATGGTGTTTCCTCTGTACCCAGGTGATGACAATATTTGCAACATTCCCCAGACATTAAGCTGCTCACCACCCAAACAGTCTCGCAAAGAGAACAGCCAGCCAACCACCCCCAAGGGGCGCCGTTTAGTTTTTGATGAGAACCAGGCTGCGGCAGCAATACCGGTGTCCCCCCTCAAGAAGGTACAGGATCCTTATCTGCTGTCCCCTGTGAGAAAGGGGCAAGAGACCCCACCCAGCTCTCGTAAGCAAAGGAACAGTGTGGGGGTCCAGCTATTTAAACAGGCGGGTAAGTGGCCATTATAGGTCTTCTGTCTGCGCTACTGTTCTTTTATGCAGCTTTCAGGGTTATTTTTAAGCAATATGTTTTCCTGCACTGGCTAAACTGACTTGTTTGTGTTATAAATACTACCATAGTCTCGTATAAACAAGCTGCTGTGTAGCCATGGAAGCACTTGAAATTGGTCAAATAGCAGATAACTCTGTAGAACACCATTACATTCTACAGATCTGTATAAGCTGTGCCAGAGAGCTAGTAATACATTGACATATAGAAGCATGAAACATATCCAGGTTTTACAACTACTGGATGAGCAAATAAACTGCATTCTGTCTTCAGCTCAGTGTCTACTACAACTGTGCATAAAGGATCAAAGCACGGCTTTTCAAAACAATGTTTGTTTCCCTTACGCGACTCTAGGTTCTTGCTATCAGAAGGCTAAGCACGCTTTGAATACAGCTATACCAGAGCGTCTGTTGGCTCGTGAGTGTGAAACTGAATTTATCAAGTCCTTCCTGACTAGTCATGTTTCTGGTGGGAAACCAGGAAGCCTTTACATATCTGGTGCTCCTGGAACTGGCAAAACCGCTTGCTTGAATAAGCTGCTGCAGGAGAGCAAGGTTGGTTTCACTCTAAATACTTCTATATTTTAACTGCTGAAGTGATGTACACTGTTTATATAGGAATCCATCACCAAGCCAGACTACTATATTGGTTTTATACGTACACTGTTCAACTTAACCCTCCCACTAGCTTCCCTTTAACTTAGTGTTTCTTTTTTTTGTGCACAGGATGATCTCAAGCAATGTAAGACTGTTTACATCAACTGCATGTCACTACACAGCTCCCAGGCAGTGTTTCCGGCTATAGCTGAAGAAATCTCTGGGGGGAAATCTTCCCTTGCTGCAAAAGACATTGTCAGGAATTTGGAAAAGTTGGTGACTTCAAAGGGTCCAATCATGTATGTATCTGCAATATTTTGCTTTCTTTTATCCTTGCTGTAGTTCAAACTCTTGTTCTCCTGCAAGTTCCTATTTTATTCATCTATATAATTTATGCTTCCTTTCTGGGCAGCTTGCTGGTGTTGGATGAGATGGATCAGCTCGACAGTAGAGGACAGGAGGTCTTGTACACAGTGTTTGAGTGGCCTCGGCTAGCAAATTCCAGGATGGTTCTAATTGGTAAGCACCGTTCCAAGTTCTACAAAGAAATACCCTTCACTCTAGACTTCTAAAATGTAGTAGAAGCAGTAGTGCACAGAACAGCAAGACTGAACTGTGAAAAATAAAGCATCACCCATTCTTGTATAAATGTATTACTGTTCTGCTCATATAATTGACTTGGGAACCCTCAATTCACTTTTTTTTTCTTCTAATCTAGGCATTGCTAACGCGTTGGATTTGACAGACCGTATTTTGCCCAGGCTACAAGCTCGGCCTCAGTGCAAGCCTCAGTTGCTTAACTTTTCTCCATATACAAAGGATCAGATTGCTACCATTCTGCAGGACAGACTAAATCAGGTAAGTTCACCTTGAGATGTGTTCTGGTATTATGAATTCTGTCGGGATGTGTTGTATAGGCTAGGAGGTAGTGTTCATCCCTTGTCTGATAAAATGGCCAAAGTGATTACTTTTTAACTTGATGTTTGGCACAATCTAACTGCATGAAATCTAATGTTTACAAGAGAAAAACACCCAATAAATATTTCCTGTACTTGGGCAGTGTTACCCTTAAACATGATCGATATAGCTGCATCACTATTTAGTTGTTCTCAGTATAATTTTTTTTTAACCTTTTGTTATTTAAATTCACTGACTGTTGTTTGGGGATTGAGCTTTGAGAATGCCAAGTGGCTTAATGTCATACTTTTGTCATGGCATCTATTGATGTTTTGGGTGTTCTTCTCTTTCCTTGTACAGGTGTCAGGTGATCAAGTTCTGGATAATGCTGCTATTCAGTTCTGTGCCAGGAAAATCTCTGCGGTCTCTGGAGATGCCCGAAAGGCACTAGATATCTGCAGGTATGTATTCACTTTCTGAAGGAATAGGGACAGCTGGGAAATTACACTGAAACATTTGTCTATGTGCAAGATAAACTCTAAACTCTTTGTTTAAGCCATTTGCACAAGTCGTGCACAGTAGTCACTGCATCTTCAGACTTTGGTCTGTTGGAAGTTGCAAGCAGTGGGAGGAGTGGAGCTTGTTTAATCAATTTCTAACATGCTCTGGGGAGATGCTTGTGGAAAGCTACACTGCTTTGCTTTTTATAAATGTCTTTCCAGGCCATCATGCTTATTAAAAAAAAAAAAAATTTCCACTTGTAGGAGAGCTGTTGAAATTGTCGAAGCGGATGTACGCGGCCAGACTGTCCTTAAGCCACTAACAGAATGTAAGTTGATGCTCGTCTCCACTTTGTTTCCTTTGTACTTTTCCTCGTGTGCTATTTTGTTTCCTCCAAATGCCAAAAAGGAGTTTCACGTTTACTGGGGAGGATGTTTCAAGCTTCTGATTTGCTGCCAGGGAAGCGCTATAATAATGCTACTTTTTAGCATCAACTTGATGCAGAATTCTTCATTGTAGGATTGCTGAATATTATATAAAATGTTAGTTTTTGATCACCCTATACTGTGAGGGATTTGTGATGGTGGCAATTAAGTTTAACTTGACAATAATCCAGGGTGTTCCCTAATTGCTCTGTATGTAGTTTTCTAAAATGTTATAATTGTATAGTGCAGTGATTTTCAACCTTGTGCCTCCAGCTGTTAAGGAACTACAAGTCCCACAATGCAATGAAGGAGTCTGACAGCCACAGTCAGGCAAATGCATTGTGGGACTTGTAGTTTCTTAACAGCTGGAGGCACAAGGTTGAAAATCACTGGTATAGTGTATCCCTGTAGCACCCTATAATTTACAATTTATGCATTGCTTAGAATGACATTTTCTTGATGCAAAAAAAAAACAAAATCTTTGAATAGTCTTTTTAAATAAGTGTTCATACAGTTGTGACTTTTGTTTTCATCGTCCAGGTCGGTCTCCTAGTAAAGAAGCCCCATCAAACCCTGTTCCAAAAAAGGTCAGCCTTCCTCACATCTCCCGTGTTCTGTCAGATGTGTATGGAGACAAAATGACAAGCAATGGAGAGTCGAGCGAGAGCTTTCCCTTACAGCAGAAACTGCTGGTCTGTGCCCTGTTACTATTAACTCGCCAAAGCAAGGTCAAAGAGGTCACGCTTGGCAAGGTATGTCTGATAATTTCACCCTTGCACAAATCTTACTTTTTCATTTTAATTTAAATATCCGTTTGAAGTCTTCTGGCCCTTAGTTGATTTTTTTTTTTCTCTTCTCCACAGGTGCACGAAGCATACAGTAAAGTCTGCCGAAAGCAACAGGTTCTTGGAGTTGGCCAATCAGAGTGCCTGTCGCTTTGTCAGCTCCTGGAGACGAGGGGCATTCTGGGCCTAAAGAAAGCCAAGGAGGCCCGACTTACAAAGGTAACGGTTTATTTAAAAAGAAATCCACGCATTAGTTATTCTTCTTTAGGCTATAGTGTTTATCTTGTAAATTTAGCAAGTTGTAGTATAGAATTGTCTCAAAGGGATTAAATGCTTTATTTAAAATCTGTTACTTCTGGTTTAATATGATAAAGTGTATATAAATGGCTTTTAGCTGCGGCAGTTTAGCGATGCTAACACGTTTCTGTATTCCTTACTTGCAGGTGTCCCTGAAGATAGAAGAGCGGGATATTGAGCACGCATTCAAGGATAAAGTTCTAATCGGGAATGTTCTGAATTCAGGGATTTAATGTCAGTTTTAGTCTCTCTATCTCTAGCCTAACTTCTGTAAATGTTTTTTATGTACAGTTTTATTCCTAATGTATATTTAGGATTTTAATCTTTTGGACAGATGGCGGTTTATACAACTGCATATACCCTTTGTCTGGTTACCATTTTTATTTATTAAGAGTGGGAGAATCACAGGCCTTCTAAAGACAGTCAAAACTTCAATATTGGTTTCCTTCAACTGTCAGTACAATTCTAAGTATTGACCTGTTTGTAAAGTATCTGCACATGACACAACTGTCGGATCTGCTGTAAATATAGTCTGGTTTTAATTTGCTGTCATGTGCAGCAGATGTTAATGTTTAAGTATCTGTAAGGTACGCTCCTGTTTGTATTTTAGCTTTTTATGGACAAGGTGTTGCCCTAGATTATACTTGCGTTTTATTCAAGAATCCACTTCTGTTTTAATAAACATTAAAACATTTTGTGTTTGTTTGCTTTCTATTCTGAAAGGATATTTCCAACTCCAATTAATAAAATGTCTGATTTTTTTTCCTTTGTATTGGTGTATGTACTCCTGTGTGTGAATATAATGAAACATGGTTGTGTTTAGCCGTACTCCGGAAATGGTGAGACACACGAGAAATGGAATTTCAGCCCTCCAGAGCTTGCAATCTTAGTTGGCAGAAACGAGGATACTAAGTATTTATATGGTGCCAGGACAGACATGTCTTCCAAGAGGGAGTAAGAAATGTCATTATTTTGTAGAGATTAAATTGGGGATAAAATTGCAGAGATGGAAGAATGGTAGGTTTATGGTGTGGCACAGACTGGGCTCCCTCCTGTTTTATGTCACTGGATTTAGCAGTGGAAGTGGGTGGTGCAACTAGAGACTAAGCTACAGTCTTGCTTATGAATGTATGGAGACAAAGCTATGATAGAGATTTGTTTTTATGGTCAGGTTTTTCCTACAGCAGCATTTAAGACTGAAATCGTAGAAACTTTTGGTAGTTTTGTATGGAGAGCTTGAGGGCACAGATTGTCACATGGTGTTTTCTTGGCCCATCCACTAAATGTATAGTCTCATTGGCAAGCAGGAGGCTAGTTTGGCTAATGTGCTTCTCATTGTATATTGAACACTGTGCAGGTGATGGAGGATCTGCCTTTTCTCTGGTGTTTCTATGCAATGTAGTACTAGTCTTGAGTTGGTGCTTGAGTAGCATTATTTCAATATTGCATAAACCAAAGGGGCAATAGGTCCCATTAGCTCTGCACTGATCACCTGAAAACAAAATCTAAGGCCACTTGCAAGTCCAAAGTCACAACCTTGGGTTTGTGCAGCCGACTCATTGCTCTGGTTTATTAATAGGCAGACTGGAGTTTTCTTTCCTTTTGAATTGTGCACAATATGGCTGCCAGGATAACCAATATGCAATATTATATAATGGGAAATGTTTCACTTCAGAAAATCTACTGTTGGGTACTGCTTATTGCTGCCTAATTAAGGTGGTAGAAATACAGTGTGTGTTATGCCTGGTTTCTCAGTCCTCTGTTGTAAATGATTTTACATGGATTTATATAAATATGTTGGAAGAAGAAAGTGAGTTGTGTTGCTGGTCACACAACATGTTGTAGTAGCTTCTCTCTGCAGCAGGTGGCAGTATTACATTATATTGTAGCCGCACATAAACTTGCGGGGGCAGCAGTGTCTTTATTAATGATTCCCAAGGCTAAAGTCTTGTTTCCCCCCACTGTCTCTCTGAGGGGAAATGAGGAGCCCACTTGTTGCAGAAAACTCTGCTCAGTAATGTTGCAATGACTCGATACTCTGAAGCTGCCCTTGTTGGTGTTGCGATAACGCAACTTGTTGGCATTATGGTTTTTTGTTGCTTTTTGTAAACTTATCTAGTGGTAATTGGCCATTCTTGCTAAAATGCCCATATATGGGCTGATGGGAGGGCCCCCCTGACCAGTATCAGGCTGAAATTGATGTATCTGTTTAGTGAGGACCAGTGATTGGATCAGCCCAGAGTCTGGGTAGCAAATGAAAGGACCTCAGAATATTTCTAGGGATGCACCGAATCCATGATTCGGTTTGCGATTCGGCCTTTATCGGCATATGCAAATTAGGGCCAGGGAGCTAAATCACGTGACTTTTTGGCACAAAACAAGGAAGTAAAAAATGTTTTCCCCTTCCCACCCATAATTTGCATATGCAAATTAGGGTTCGGTTCGGTATTCGGCCAAATCTTTCGGGAAGGATTTGGGGGTTCGGCCGAATCCAAAATAGTGGATTCGGTGCATCCCCTAAATATTTCATCAGATCATCTAAAGCTAATGGGGCAATTGAAAGCCACTGCCAGGAGGAAAACAACCGCATTCAGGAGACCCCTGTTTGGATGAAAAGTGCCATGTTGGATGTCCATAGACACAGACCTTAGAGTCCAAGTGCTTTTGTCTCCACTGATCCAGCAGTAAATGTACATAGGGACCCAATGTCTGTGATACCCACTGTACTGCTCACAAATATGTATCAAATGCCTTTAAAGGGCCAGCAACGCATGAAATTCTTTTAAAAATGGTACCTGTTCATCCGCTACAAATAAACTATGTGTTGGCATTAAGGGCCCTGTTTTAGGTTCTAGTTCAGCAGAGAACCATGTGTAACATTTGACTCCATCTTCCTGTGAACTGAAACCATTGTATTCTATGCGGCCTATCTGTTCTCCGCTGTGTTGATGTGCGAGTGTAGCCTTATTCCAGTATATGTGCAGACATTTACAGGCCTTTCACTTTGTCACTGTTACTGGTTGTGGAAACTGTACATGTCAGGCAGACGCATTTTTAAACAGTGGCATCTAAAAAGACCTGCAGCCATTGCTTTCCCAGTGACTCCCCAAGGTAACTGCATTCTGTCTGTCCTTCTTGTCTGTCTCTGCCTCTTTCATAGGAGGCCGTGTGTCTCTCTCTCTGTGTCTCTGAGCGAAAATAGGTCACAGGCGCTCACACACACACACTGTATATATACACACACACCCTGTATATATATACACACACACTGTATATACACACACACTTTATATATACACACACACACATACACACATACACACACACACTGTATATACACACACACTGTATATACACACACTATATATACACACACTGTATATATACACACACACACACACACTGTATATACACACACACACTGTATATACACACACACACTGTATACACACACACACTGTATATACACACACACACTGTATATATACACACACACACTGTATATACACACACACTGTATATATACACACACACACTGTATATACACACACACACTGTATATATACACACACACACACTGTATATACACACACACACTGTATATATACACACACTGCCCCTTGCTGTAAGTGGTTAGAACTCTAATAGCATCCGTACATATATATATATATATGTGTATATTATTATATGTGATTGTTATACCTGGTGTATACAGTACAGATTAGTATACGGGTGTTTCATCAGCTACACATGACAAAGGTGGGCAATAACTAGTATGTTTTCGTTTATTTAGGAATGATACCTGTGTGATGTGTGACAATTTGCTCTGACCAGTGACAGAAGTTGAGGTTGAACAGGGAAAAGATGAGACCCATCAAGTTCAGTCCTGTTTTTGTGACTGTGTTTGTGTGTGACATAATGTTCCCCTATGATAAATATATATATATAAGGATAGTATTCAGGTAAATCAAGTTCTAAGAGTTTCTCTGTATAACAATTTCAACCTATTTGCAGCCTGTGGCCCCACAACTGAAGTGCAGCTCCCAGCAGCCTTAATGCAAACATACGGACCACCGGCTTATGACTTCAGATATTTGGCTCTTCCGGCCTGCTACGATTGGATGTTACCGGCTACCAACTAAGGTAGGACCAAGCTTTATATTGTGTCCCCTTTAATCTCATACCCTTTGATAAGTAAAAAAACTGTACCTGCTTTTTTTCTCTCCCCCCACCTTCACCACCACGTTCCCTTTCCAGCTCACACATACACAGTGTCCAATAGGAGACCAGCCGAAAATAATTTGGCCTGACAGCTCAGGAATAACACATGGCTTGAAGGGAGAGCAGTATTATCTGCAGAAAGGCGAGAGGCAAAATAAGGTGACAGGAACCCAGAGAGAGGGGAGAGAAGGCTAAGGCAGTGGATATATACAGTATATATATATATATCATTATATATACACACACATACTTGGGCCCTACATACCATACGTTGCACATGGCTGTGGCCCTTGATGTTCTACAGAGGGATAACTGCAGCTGGTGCACACACATTGGGGATGAAGGTTACAATATATCAATAAGTGGCTTAAACAGTTATTATTTCTTGCAGCAGTTCAATGCCTTCCTCAAGTTCCCCCGATTGTGCTTTAATTTTCAGGGGATGTCAGTGAAACCACCAGCGTCCTCCCTCCCTCCTATCTACTTTGATCACCCAGCGCCTACAGTACCACGGGTGCTGGGGAAGTTCCCCCCTCCCATCATATGTGTGTGTGGTGCCTCCCCCCCCAGTGAAGGTATTGAGGTAGAGAAAGAGCATGTGAGGACACTCACTGATAGGAGGGGGGGGGGG
>CM044448.1:1321311-1333609 GCA_024363595.1 Xenopus borealis | reverse complement strand
GAGAGAAAGGAGCGAGGGGGAAGGAGAGAAAGGAGCGAGGGGGAAGTGGAGCTGGTGGGCAAGAGGGGAGAGAAGAGTGGGCTTTGGAAGTACAAGGGGGTAACTGAAGGGTGGGAGTAAAATAAAATGTTCCCCCCTCCATGAGATCTCTTCCCTCACACAATCACTCATTGCCATGTGAGGAGGATGATGAGGAGGAGCAGCACATAAATGCATGAGGGAATGAAGAGCTCCAGTAATGTAGTGACCTGTGAGGTGTATAATGTGCTGTAAGTGCAGAATATACTGTGTATCTGCTCAGTCACTAACTGGACACAGCACAGGCTCCATGGCAGCAACACTTTGTGTTGGATTGTGTAAAGTGTCAGTTCTGGGAATGTCCACACTAAGCCAAATGCAGCTCATTACAATAAACTTGCATTAAATGTCCCCTAAAAAACACACACGTGTCCATCAGGTTCACCCTTGTGCGTCTGTAATTAAAAAGCCTGTTGGGAAGATTTCTTGTTACTCGGCATCACTATAACCTGCATCACTATAACTGCCAACAGCACCTGAATAAAGACTTGTTCCATTTTGTTTCCTTCCATGAATTCTCATTTCTGATTCCCTCGTCCCAGTCAGGTTTTTAAGGCTCTGACCCAAAGTTTCTCATTGTCATAGAAGGGAAACGGGTTGCCATGGAAACCACAATGCTAAACTTGTTTCAAAGTCCGATAAAGAATTGAAAGTCGCTAAACTTCCATTTTCTTGTCATATTTTAAAATCCAATTTCTTTTAGTGTTTCAGAAGCAGCAGATCCACAATAAGAGGAGTAAGAGGGGAAAGGACAGAGAGAAAGGGGGGCAATGGGATTAGGAGAAATGAATGTAACGTGTGTTACTGGGAAGGATAATGCATAGAAACAGAAAGTATTGAGGTTGCACATTTTTATACTCACAGAAAAAAGGAAATAAAGTTTTTTATTGGGGGACACAAGGTGCCACACGACAGTTTGGTGTAAAAAAATGTGTGAGAATGTTGCACCCATTTGTAAGGTGCTCCATAATAACACCCAAAGAAGTTCAAACATTAGAATAGTGAGCAATTGGGGAGAAGGACACCTTGTGGCACAACAAATTAATTGTAACGAGCAAAGAGTTAGTGAGCAAGGAGTAAAGGAGCAAGTGGATAGGGAGAAAGGGGTTAACGATCAAGGAATAGTGAGCAAAGTGTTAGTGAGCAAGGGGTTAATAAGCAAGAGGATGGTGAGGGTTTATTGAACAAGGGTTAGTGAGCAAGAGGATAGTGAGTGAGGGGTTAGTGTGCAAGAGGATAGTGAGTGAGGGGTTAATGTGCAAGAGGATAGTGAGTGAGGGGTTAATGTGCAAGAGGATAGTGAGCGAGGGGTTAATGTGCAAGAGGATAGTGAGCGAGGGGTTAGTGAGCAAGAGGATAGTGAGCGAGGGGTTAGTGAGCGAGGGGTTAGTGAGCGAGGGGTTAGTGAGCGAGGGGTTAGTGAGCGAGGGGTTAGTGAGCAAGAGGATAGTGAGTGAGGGGTTAGTGAGCACTAGAATAGTAAACACAGGGATAGTGAGTGAGGGGTTAGTGAGTGAGGGGTTAGTGAGCAAGAGGATAGTGAGTGAGGGGTTAGTGAGCAAGAGGATAGTGAGTGAGGGGTTAGTGAGCAAGAGGATAGTGAGTGAGGGGTTAGTGAGCAAGAGGATAGTGAGCAAGAGGATAGTGAGTGAGGGCTTAGTGAGCAAGAGGATAGTGAGTGAAGGGGTTAGTGAGTGAGGGCTTAGTGAGCAAGAGGATAGTGAGCGAGGGGTTAGTGAGCAAGAGGATAGTGAGTGAAGGGGTTAGTGAGCACTGGAATAGTAAACACAGGGATAGTGAGTGAGGGGTTAGTGAGCAAGAGGATAGTGAGCGAGGGGTTAGTGAGCAAGAGGATAGTGAGTGAGGGGTTAGTGAGCAAGAGGATAGTGAGTGAGGGGTTAGTGAGCACTAGAATAGTAAACACAGGGATAGTGAGTGAGGGGTTAGTGAGTGAGGGGTTAGTGAGCACTAGAATAGTAAACACAGGGATAGTGAGCAAGACATTCATGAACAAGGGGATAGTGAGTAACAGACAATGATGTATGTGGGGCTACTGTAGTTGCAATAAGTGATAAGCAACATCTTTTACCATGCTTTGCTGCTAAAATGAGTCTAATAGGTTAAAAAAAACTTGTGAGTAAAAGAAACTGTCACCCATAGACCACTAATAGAGGCACAAACACAGACTGGTGCACCAACACACGTACACACTAACACACCAGGAGGAGGGCACACATAGTATCACATTAAAGCTGGCTAAGATGTATCGTGAGACCTTGATTGTCTCAAAACAATGATTTAAATGTCCCACGTGTCCATCAAGTAAAAAGACAATTTCAGGGGATATTGCACAAAACTGAAGGGTCACTGCTTGTCCTACAAACACAGGTAGATTGTATGGGGGGCAATAAAGATTTTATAACCCGGCCGATCAATCATCAGACCAATGTCGGACAAAAAATCTTAACATGTAGGATCATTCAATCCCATTAACCGCACGGTAATTTGTTCGGCTGAGAAATATATTTGTGTCTATGGGGAGTTTAATGGTTTTGTCACCAGATTGAGCACAATAGGGTTGTGAATAATGCTGGAATATTGGCTAAACAAGGGGCCCCAGCACAGGGACTCACAGTCTGTCTGACAGCTCTATACACACACACACACACACACACACATACACACATACATACATCTCTCACTATAGACAAGGGTTTGACAATAGACTGATCATCCCTCGCTGAGGAGCTGACACTCACCCCACCAGTCACACACACACACACACACACACACACACTGACAAGAGATGAAACATAAATGTGCCCAATCCACTGGGCTAGAGATCAGGAGAGTTTGGCCACAGGGGGGCAGTACCACACTAGTCTTTGTATGACCAACTGCAACACCAGAATGCCGCTCAATGCTGCTAGCTTTACCTGACTCTGGAACAAATACCCATTAGGGGAATATACAAATACAACAATGGAGGCTAATAATAATAATAATGAGGCAGTAATAATGAGACAATAACAATGGAGGCTAATAATAATAATAATAATGAGGCAGTAATAATAATAATAATGAGGCCAGTAGTAATAATGAGACAATAATAATAGTAATAATGAGACAATAATAATAGTAATAATGAGACAATAACAATGAAGGCTAATAATAATAATGAGGCAGTAATAATGGAGACCAATAATAATAATAATAATAATAATAATGAGGCCAGTAGTAATAATGAGACAATAACAATGGAGGCTAATAATAATAATGAGGCAGTAATAATAATAATAATGAGGTAGTAATAATGAGGCAGTAATAATAATAATAATGAGGCCAGTAGTAATAATGAGACAATAATAATAGTAATAATGAGACAATAACAATGGAGGCTAATAATAATAATGAGGCAGTAATAATAATAATAATGAGGCCAGTAGTAATAATGAGACAATAATAATAGTAATAATGAGACAATAATAATAGTAATAATGAGACAATAACAATGGAGGCTAATACTAATAATAATGAGGCAGTAATAATGGAGACCAATAATAATAATAATGAGACAATAATAATATTAATAATGAGGGGAAGAAGAAGTAGAAATAAAATGCAGAGAGAAATGACAGGACAGTGAGTGACAGACACTGAGGAAACTGAGAGGAAACGTGTGGAACATTTGTGGCGCCTCACAGTTACTTTGTATCAATAATAATGAGCCACTTGCCTCAGTCTCCTATTCACTCGCCCCCACCCTCCGGCCACACAGAAGTCTCTCACCTGCTCTTATGAAAGTTCCCGCCACAACACGGCGCTCTTCCTGCTTCCGGCTAGTTGCTGCGCACAAGGAAATAGCTGACTTTGCTTCACCAAGATGGCGGTGGTTCCACAGTGGAACGTGAAGCACAGGAGAGCGACCGAAAGGAAGGCAACACTCAAATAAACTGAAGTGAAAGCTCTACACAAAGAGCCGTGCAAGGCCCTCGCAATCAGTCACCAATCACTAATAATCTATAAAAGGAAAATGACCAAATTTGACCTCCTTAACTGTTATCGTTCCAAGATGGCGGTGCGTTTCATACTGGAATGCAAACAACTAACTCTAAGGAAACCATTAAGAAGTCATAGCATTTAACCCTTTTCTATACTCACAGGTTTCCTCCTCATTAACGTGGCATAACCTGTAATCTACAAAAGGGGTGGGGGCTGGGTTAAAGTGACAAACCTGAAGTTTTACAATTGGTGACACCCTGCCATTGCCAGTATTGGTCATATTATTGTGGCGTGTGTGTATCATTTTGAGCTTGTGTTAATAATTAAGGCCCATATAAGTGGTGTGCCTAGGGTTGCCACCTGGCTGGTTTTTACTGGCCTGGCCAGGAATCAAAATAAGCCCTGACATTTCAGGCACAAAGAGCCCCAAACAGCCCCCAGCAGCCCACTAAATACACCTTATAGCAGCCCCTCTGGCATTTTCAGAACTCACAGATTGCCAGTCCGGGCCACTTAAACAGCAACAACTAAAACACACACGTTACATACAGTTCTGCTGTTTCTGTCGGTTCCTGTGATTATGGTTGCCACCTTTTCTTGAAAAAAAATACCGGCCTTCCTATATATTTATCTTTTTTTCCTATTAATAACATTGGGATCAACCATCAAAAATACCGGCCAGGCCGGTAAAATACCGACCAGGTGGCAACCCTACCTGTGATACTCGGGTCAAAGGAGCTGCCAGTCCCCTTCCTTCAGCTCTTTGGGTTGCTGGTACCTACCTGTGCTTCACCTGCTGGACTCAGTACAGGAACGCATGGTGTTAGAAGCAATATACACAAAAAAGGAAAATGCTGAAGGAAGAACTCTTTCAAGAGGATCCCAATTGACTTATAGTCTTGGGCTATACTTACCTCCATGTTTAGAATACCACAGTTGCCCTTATGAGTATTGGAAAGTTGCCTATTGTTTTAACTGGTCCATGTAATGACATCATGAGGGAGACAGCCCACAGTATAATGGTCTCGGCCGGTGGGTACCATTATCTTACCTCCAGTTTTCCTTCATGTTACGCCATGGTGCAAATGGGGGAGTCTACTGGCAAATCACTCTGTGTGGCCAAAATGATCGATACACCTACCTGTCCAATGTCTCCTTCCAAAATCAAGGCTGAACTTGGTCTCTAGTTTTCTAGGAAGACTTTCCATGAGCTGTTGGCACATTATTGGTGGGATCTGTATCCATTCATATATAACGGGTTGAAAACTGATTTTGGGGATCAGGCTGGGCCTGCAGTTGGCGTCACATAAAAGGGCTGTCCACAATGCCAGAATTCTGTGCCTATGACTGATAATGGGCAATCTGGGAATTTCCAGTCATTTACGGAACATAAACAAAAACATTGCTGTCGCAGGCTGGCTGAGCCTTGCTATGCAGCGAGAGGAAGAAGTTTAAGGCCACACTTTACTCAAAGCTGAAATGAGTGCATTGGCTAATGTATATATAATGCGTATATAATGTATATATAAGGCAATGGCTGGAACATTGTTATTGTTCCAGTGCCAAAGAGACCAGAAGAATGTCTGTGGGTATTTTCCTGGATACATTTACTTTGGGCTTATTGTTATAGCAATTTCAGTTCTGTCTGTACAATTTTGCTCAATGCTAATAGAAATTAACCTTGAATGAACATGTTTTTATGATACAATATATGGAATTCAGTAAAAACCCCAACATTTTACAAATAATAGAGTACATAGCTGTCCATCTTCCCTATATATATCTTGGAGGGAAGCCTAAGAGCAGAATGGAGACTATTTAATATCTACTTTTATTCTTTATTACTTACAACTTAAAGGGGAACTAAACCCTATTTTTCAAAAGGCAACAGCCCCCAACCCTTATAAGAGGGACCCCCACTGCCCGTAGCTTGGACTAACATGGAGGCAAAACTATCTAGGGTTGGTCTATCAACTGAAAGCAAACATTTGGTTGCTAAGGGTGCACTTATGCACACGTTAGTGAGCAAGTTTAATAATGTCACTATGAATCAACGCGCACCTCTTTTTCTCTTCCTTTTCTTTGTTCTGTGAAAAAAGACAGAGCCAGCTGTCACCTGGTGTTTGGAACAATAATCAGGCACTGCAATGGGGAGAAACATTGTAAAAGAGATTTAAAGGGGAAGGAGGAGATGCTTCCAGCTCTGCCATTTAGCTCTGAAAAAGAGTGCACTGGTTTCTCTGCTATATAACTGCCAGATGTTAATGTGCTGTCTGTTTCTTGTATCAATAATCCTCCTTTTCTATAATAAAACCATCGTATGGAGGTGTGGCCTAGTGGGGCTTAATAGCGACGTGTAGGTCAGCCTGAAACCCACTGTTCCCATTAGGCAGGTTGGTACCAGACATGACTTATCATACACAGCCCTGGACAGATAGAGGGTCACCCCATCCACAGCATGATCATACCCCTCTTCATCCTCCGGCCATCACTATACTTCTATGATATCAGAAATGGAAGGGATGGGTGCATAAGTACTGACGTTTGCTGAGTTGGGTCCAGGATGGGAGTGGGAAGGTTATCTTTGATCTGCACACCATTACAGCAAAATGCCCCTTTAAGCCCAACTTAAGGAGCTCGGTTGCCTAAAAGAGTCCAGTGATGATGTGATGATCCACAGGCAGTGGAAGTACTCAGCAGTGTCAGAAGCCATTACTGATAATCAGGAGAAAGCCACAGGGCTGATAATCTGCTGAATATCAGTAATAGCTTCCAACACTTCTAAGTAATTCTCTACTCATTATCCTTAGCAGGCTCAGACAAGGAAGGACAAGCAACGTTCAACAGATTGGACGTTTTGAGGAAAATTGTGACAGTTCTGGGTTTTTGGCTAATATTGGGTCCTCTTTAAACCCAATAATTCTGAAAGGAAACGCTCCACAATGTAAGTTAAGAAATGGTATATTCACATCATATTTACAGAGTAAACAAAACCACACGACTGCTGGGCTAAATCATACATATGTGACATCTGCAGTTTGTGCTTACAGATTCCTTACACACATATATACAGTATATATACACACAGACAAGATATGCATAGCATTGTGGTATTCTGAATGGTATTCAATTGATTATTTAGAAATAGTTCAGCTTAGTGCAATTTCTTTCTTTGTGGAACTGGAAAAACAGGCAAATGTAGAGCAGACAGTAGGTTTGGGAAGGTCTCTTGGGAAGAATGCATTCATTAGACGATATTCATTTTATTTATATATATAATATATTGCTATTCATGTCTGTTGAGGAAAGAAACTACCTTAAATATTCAGGAAGAAGCCAAGTCAGAGCTGTCTCCATTTGGCGACTTTTGTAAGTGTAAGCTCTGCGGCCAAGGACCTCCTACCAACTGTGTCTCACTTATTCTATGTAAAGTTGCTTATTTATAGCCATGTTTGTTTCCCCTGCTGCCTGTTTTGTTAATGCACTATAATAGTCGCAGCACTCGGTATACATGTTGCATAAAGACATACCAACATATATTGACAGTAAAGAGTTATCACCAACTGTAATAAAATGAATGGAGGATTAATATACTGTATTTTATAAGTTTTAAAATTAGCTTCCCCACCCATAAAATGACATAGATCAGGCAGAAGACAATTGCATTTTAACCTGTAGGGGGAGTTAAGGCAAATTTATTTTTGTGGCCACACCAGGAAAACTAAGGGGGTAACAAAGAGAGTGTTTGACTTTTGAGAGGCTTCAGGTGGACAGTTGGTTAAATACAGACAGATGAGCATTTGTCATACACATTCACAATAGAATTGGTTCCTTGAGGAGAACAAACGCTGTTAAACCTATTGGCTTGATGCAAGTTGGATGTGGCTAGTTGGAGGCTCTATGAGGGTGTGTTTTAAAGAAGTTTTGGTTCAAGCTGCACTATGAAGTCCAACATTTTGCCAGGGTTCAACTTAGCTCATCAGAAGTCTTCAGACATTTGAAGAACATTGCTGTATCTAGGATAATAAAAATATATTCATACCCAACTCACATGCTAACTAACCCTCACTCTGGGCTTTCAGGAGAAACTAGAGCCGACAGCTATTCTTTTAAAATTTGAGCATAACTTGCTTTCCAGCTAGGACCCACCAGGCCAAAGTTCTAGAACACAATAGGTTTTCAACACGTCTGTATTGAAATGTTTCAAACAATGGGTGAGTGAGTTCCTTCATCTAGTGAATTGTGCCTCACGTGGTATAAACCTCAATTTCATTGGTAGTAAAAGTATAACTTACACATTGTCAGCACTCAATTCATTTGATTCAGTGGATCAGTTGTAACCAACGTGCTTGTGTTAATACAAAGATGCCTGAACTGCCAATATCCTATTTTATTGACTGCTGGTGATTGATCCCACAACGGCAACTGTGCTCATACAAATATTGGTACAAGGGAAGATGTGTTTAATGGTTTACATTAAAGTTCTTCAAGCAATATCCAGTTAGTGTTAGGTTACCAGGAGGAAGAGAATCTGGCAGTTGGAGGAATGTGTGTGGCATCTGTGTATGACAAATGCTAGTTAGACTTTCAGTCATGGCAAGTCTTCCCATAAGAAGATTTTGCTGTTGACTCCAATAAATTCTAGTTGTGCTGCTGGTTTCTGTTAACAAAACTTCTCAAAGAAACCACCCAATATTCTTGATAAGCTTTCATTGGCATTCGTCCATCCAATTTCATATTTAGAATTACCTGACAAGCCTTCAGAAGTCATTTCTTAGCCTCTACCTTGCAGAAACCACATATTGGAACTGTATGAATGGACTAAATCTGCTCTGTAGGCCAATGGAAACTGCATGTAGTATCACAGACACACAAACTACACAATATGCAACAGTTGCGTTTGTCATATCAAGAAAGACAGGGTAAAACAAAGATTTTAAGCCCTGCTTTTACTTTAAATCAATGAAAATACTTAAAAAATACAAATATTTACAGACATAAATAATGCAGGAAGGAAGAACTGTGGAAAGTAGGACATTATTCTGTTATTATAGTCTAGTGAGTCCCTCTTCCAGCTGGTATTACAACAAGGCAAGCCACAGAGTGAGAGTGCATATATGAATGAACAGCAAGAGGAATTTTGGCAATAAACTGTCTTAAAGTTGCAGCTTGTTGTTTTTTTTCTTTATTTGTGTATAATAATAATAATAATAGCACCCTATTTCTCCTCAAAGGCACATTTCACCTACCCCACTGGCCAGTCATTGAAATGAAATATACCCCACAGATATAAAGTGCCTTCTATCTTCCATTTATTTGTGTTTATAAACAACATAAAAGAGCTGACATATTGCCCCCCTTGGCCAAGGACAACTCCATTGAGGAACAGTGTCTCATATGAGGCAAGAAGTATGACAGCTCCTATTTATATGGTTAAAACATCTCATTTTGGCATGTTCCGTTTTAAGTGGAAAACAAATGGAAGATTATTACAATTTATGTACATGGGCATGTTTTACCTTTAAGGCACTCAGGAGACAATGTTGTCAAGAGAAGTATTGGCCGCTATATTAAACACCTGGCACATATTATTTTGGGTCTCATGTCTAGCCAGGTTGTTGAAACAGCAGAGAGCTTAATGTGAGAGCATATGGCGTTTGTTTTTCAGATGTCTTTGCAGAGAAGAGTTTGAAATCCTAGAGCAAGCATAATACATGTTCATTTGCTTAGCCAACAAGCCAGATGCACCATGTTCTCTATCCCAGTTAATGAAGGATCGACGGTATTCTAAGAGGATTCTTTTTGGGAAACTGAGACAATTTCTTTGTTTTCGTTGTAAAAAGTTTAAAGCAGGGAAGTTAACGCATACCCAACTATACAGTTAAATCTCCTTTGACTAGTAACCTGGAAGATTTGCTACTATTAGACGAGCTTGGAACCACCTTGAGCTTGTAGGTTGTGCTTTGAGAGTATGGGATGGAGAGCCGGTGTCCATCAGATCTTCTGATTTCCCTGTTGTCCCGAGTTTGATTTTGTAGCAAGAAATGATTGGTCCTCTCATGCTCCCGGTTAGACCAGTTATCCCTTTCGTAGGCTGGAGGTGGGCTCGGGCCATCAGCTTCCACTGGCCTACACCTTCCCTTTAGCAGAATGTGCAGAAGTTCACACACACTAAGAAAGGCCGAGATGATGCCCACCACGAAGTAAAATTGAAGGAAAATTGTCTTTTCTGTGGGCCTTGATACAAAGCAATCCACAGTATGCGTGCAGGGAGCACGTTGGCAAAGATATTGAGGGTCCACCCTAAACCCATAGAGAAGCCACTGTCCAACAAGAAATCCAATCTCTGCTAAAATCCTCATAACCACATTGACAATATAAAAGGTACGTATATGGCGCCCGCGCTGGTCTGGCCTTGTTTTTGACCTGACGTTAGCCAGCTGTACACCTCTTGTGGCTTCTTCCTCTTCGGCGTCTCTTCCAATCTTAGAATTCTGATGCATGGAGTAAATGACAAAAAGTACAGCTGGGGCCGATAACAGCACGATGTGAAAAACCCAAAATCGATAGTGGGAGATGGGGAAGGCACGGTCGTAGCAGACCTGTCTGCAACCCGGCTGCATGGTGTTACACACAAACTCTTCTTGCTCGTCTTCAAACATATCACTTCCAACCGTGGCCAAGATAAGGATGCGGAATATCAGCATAACCACCAGCCAGAAACGTCCCACCATAGGAGAGTGCTCCTGCACTGCATCCAGCAACGAGCTTAGGAAGCCCCACTCCCCCATGTCTTCTCTCTTCCTGTAAACTTGCTCTGTTGGGAAACAGATGACTTGTTAGGCTTTCACTCAATTAGATCATCAAGAAGAATTTCAATCCACCTTATTACTCAAGTTCTATGTTGCTTCATGCAGGTGCTTAATGAATGCAAAGTTATGGGTTGGGTGCCACTCACCTTATCATTAGACAAAGATAAAGTCTTCTCTACGAACCCTTTTTTAAAAAAAAAATAATTTGAGTGCCGGAGGGGTAGATTATTGCATCCATTTCTTGTAAAGGGCTGCCAGACGTAGATATATCGGAAGCATATAAAGCAAAACTATTGCTTGAGATGAAGCGCTGGTAAGATTTACATTTATTTTCACTGGGAATTCCCTTTGGTGAGAAAGAAAACCCGACTCAGCACTACATCGGCAGTCTTGCTACCGAGAGCAATATTTTAAAGGCGCTGCAGACCCAATAATAAAAATTTGCCTAATGGAAGAAAATGTGATTCTAAGCAGCTTTCCCATATTAATTCATTACAAACGACACAGCTCTGTTTCCCATAATTCCCCTTCTCCAGGAATTAATCACACTGTGAACGGAGAAGAGCTGAATTGTATGAGTTGTATATACACCCTGCAGGAGCTGACTGGATTCCACATGTAAAATGTATTTAATGTTCTATCCCATGATGAGAAAGCCAAGGAAACCTGGAACGGATTTAGAAGTACAGGGAACAGCGAAGGGCAGACAGATACTGCTGCTCGTTGCAATTACATTAACCCTTTAGAATGAGGAACAATTGCATTTCCTTCTAATATTTGGACTGTGTCATGACTTTTACATTCCTTAATATATTTAATGATGTTACATGCTGTCTATATAATCTGAACCTCAAATGACATGGATTATTAATGCTTGTGTAAATATGATTATTATGCACATTATTCATAGGGCGATGACAGTATCCGTGACTGGGCATGTGCTGCTAATTGTATAACTATGTGTGAATTGCCAAGTGTGTGCCAAAAGCCAACGTCTCTCTGCTTTAATCATCACTCAAGGAAGTTTTATTAAGATTCCATCTTGATTATCTATACGGCGCTACTCAGTATTAGTAATAGCACAACCTAAGAATAAACACATTAAAATTTAGGGTTCTCTTAAAACTGGGCTCATGAGAAAAAATTAAAACATACAAATACAGGTCTGTTATCCAGAAAGCTTCAAATTACGGACTCCATTTTATCCAGGTACTCCACATTTTTAAAACTGATTTCCTTTTTCTGTGTAATAATAAAACAGTAGCTTGTACTTGATCCCAACTAAGATATAATTAATCTTTATTGGAAGCAAAACCAGACTATTGGCTTTATTTCATATTTATATGATTTTCTAGTACAGGTATGGGACCTATTATCCAGAATGCTCGGGACCTGGGGTTTGCCGG
>CM044448.1:1304661-1318406 GCA_024363595.1 Xenopus borealis | reverse complement strand
CTAATACTACAATAATACTACCTCCTAATACTACAATAATACTACCTCCTAATACTACAACCCCTACTTATCAATCAAGAGATTGGCCGTCAAAGCTAAATCTCTAAAGGTGGCCATAGACGCACAGATAATATCGTACAAAACTAATTTTCGTACGATATTCGGTGCGTGTATGGTGGGAAATGAGCTGACCGATATCGTCAGAAGATTAAGATCGGCCATTGTTAGTGCTGAATCGTCGATACAAGTAGAATTCTATTGTTTCTACCTGTATATCTGACCATTCAGCTCAACACGTGTGTTGAAACGAACGATCTTTCTTGGAAAGATCTTTTCCGAGAAAGATCGTAATTGTTACGTCTATGGCCAGCTTAATACTCATATTTCACCCTCATACACAGACTTTGGGACTTATGGTCCTTCTCCTAATATGGAGACACCTGGATACTTACCTGCTCCCAGTAGATCTCAGGACACGTCGCTTTTCCCTAATACCCACACATCCTTAAAGCCACAGGACAGCAGAGACGCATCCCAGAAACATATTTAGAGCACATGGGCCAGTGACTAGGCTCGTATCTTCTAAGAGAGACAGCAGCAGCAGCCATGCAGATCTGACAATACAGAAGCCAACGCTGCATCATACTAGCCCTGATGCTCAGCAGTAGCCTGTCCCTGACAATACATAGACAATGGCACACAGAAACCCAGCAATACACAGCCCAGCATTAGACAGACAGCCCAGCATTAGACAGACAGCCCAGCATTAGACAGACAGCCCAGCATTAAACAGACAGCCCAGCATTAGACAGACAGCCCAGCATTAAACAGACAGCCCAGCATTAGACAGCCAGCCCAGCATTAAACAGACAGCCCAGCATTAGACAGCCAGCCCAGCATTAGACAGACAGCCCAGCATTAGACAGACAGCCCAGCATCCCAGGAGCATTGGCATACAATGTGTAATTGTACCTGTTAGGGAACATGGAATGACTTGTCTTCTTCTCGTTTCAGCTCTGTGAGCGACACATCCCTGAGTAGACAGCCATAAGGCTCCGCAAGCTGCTTTCACTTCATTTTCCCTGAACAGTTTCAGGCTAAGGGAATATTTAGGCTCAGCTTGCTCCTCCTTCTCTTAAAGTGATAGTAGCACTCCCTCTGCAATCCATATAGAATAGAGCAGCAGTGAGGCTCCTCCACCTCCCACAGCAAATCCCTGTCTGTAAATGCCTGCACTACTGGCAATTAGGATTGTCACCTTTTCTGGAAAAAATACCGGCCTTCCTGTATATTTATATTATTTCCCTATTAATAACATTGAGATCAGGCCAGACTGGTAAGATACCGGCCAGGTGGAAACCCTACTGGTAATGTATATTTGTATATTCATCACACTCACCTACAAGCTCTGAGTAAAGATGCTTCACCTTATGTTCCAAGCCCCATCTCCAGATCCTCTCTAAATTCTCTCCAAATCAGCCACTGATCTGAAACTTTCTTCTGCCCTATTGAGTTCATCTCACGACTATAGGACTTCCCACCCGAGTGGCCAATGGAATCCCTTGGCCCACAGCACCCCTCTGCCCCACTTATATGTCCCTTCAAAACTCACCTCTTCTCTGAAAACCAAATAAACTGACATAGGGAATACCTCCTTGCACCTCCCCACTTAAAGCCGTCCATACACGGACATATAAAACTGCTTATATCAGTCCTAGACCAATTTGACAGCTTATCTGCCGTGTATGGGGGCTTCTGACAGGTCTTCCCAATTGATATCTGGCCATGATATCAATCGGGAAGGTTTACTTTTTCTGCCAACCTACCCGTCAGAGCCCATCATACTGCCTTGTTTGTAATCCAATCGAATGTTTGGATTACCCCAATATGGCCCTGCCGTTAGTGGGCATATCGGGGAAAGATCCGCTACCAATTTAACGATATGATGTACAGCTGTAAAAATGATTTCTCTGTAAGATTAAAACAGTACTTTGAACTTGACCCCAACTAAGATGCCTTTACTTTAAGTAGATTTAAGCTATGAAGATCCAAATCATGGAAAGATCCCTTTTCCTGAATATCCCAGGTCTCGGCCATTCTGGATAACAGATCCCATACCTATAAAGAAATAAATAAATGTATAATATTGTATAAAATGTAATGTATTTGAATAACTGATTGAACAGGTGGTACTGGAGGTAAAGTGTGTCCTTGTAGACGGCACAGAGACTTCTAGTGCAAAATGATCTTCACCTCTCGTGTCTGTCCTAGGCCTGACAGTCTCCCAGCTTGATTCCTTCTGAAGACCTACTGGGAACTAGTGATAACAAAAGCACTGGAGCTCAGCTCCCCCCTAAGGCTCTCTTGGAAGGGCCGGTGCCAAGATTCCACTCAACGGATGTTTTGGATATTAGAGAGTCAACGTCGCTATAAATAAGAACATGACACTTTTGGAGCAGTCGCTGCTATTTGCATGAGGTTATGGACAATATCTATGTAAAAAGGAAGCAGATGCAAAGTAGTTTGTAAAAGTACAAATAGAATACTTTAGTTGTTAGAGATTGAATATAGCGGATGAGGGCCCTTATCTAATGAAATGTTTACATAACAGAAGCTAGGGATGTCAAGCCTGCAATTTTTGCTAAGCTACAAACTCGTAGTAACGCAGTAGACTTTGGTTGCTGGAAACAGAGGCTATACAGAGGTGGGTAAAGGCAATACTAGTTATTACTGGAAATTAATATCCGCTCCTTGTGGAACCCTGGAGCTCCCTCCACCACTTTAAAACTCTCCATAGATGCACAGAAGGAGCATATTCTATTTTTGCTGTAGACCCTAATCAAGGGTTACCTTGCTGTCACCAGGGCTGGACTGGGCCCCAACTATCATCATCCCCACTGGCCCAGACCCACTCCCTGCCCGAATCTGTCATTTCTTCTCCGACCACCCTCTCCTGCTCTGGTCTAAAACATTAAAAAGGGGGGGCTGGAGGCATTTTGTGGGGTCTGGACTTGGAGTCAAAGTAGGCCCTGACATTCAAATACACAGAGGCCCAATCAGCTCCTCACCAGCCCACTAAATAGTCACTTTCTATGGCATCTTATGGCAGTCCCTCTGGCATTTGCCAGAACCCACAGATTGCCAGTCCGGGACTGGCATGGGCCCCTAAGACAGCAGCCCTTGTTGGCCTCAGCCCCCCCAGTATGACCCTGGCCGACACTTAATTTATCATTTCAATTGTTATAAGCAGAATGGATAATTCAAAATAAAATACTTAGAAGGGTGAAAAAATTATAATGGAGGGAAATGGAAAGAACAACTGCGTTTCCTAAGTCGTGAAACCATTTTTATGGTACCAACATGTCTTCAGACACAATGGTTTGTTTACATAGTTGTATAAATATATTTTTTCATTAACACAGACCAGAATGGTGTCAGTGGAAAGCCAGGCTCATAAACTCTGTTATCCTCAATGTATAAAATGTACTTGAAGCCTAGATATGCATAGGGGCATTGGCACCGGGATTAACAGGCAGTAAAGATATTATTTTGTGCTGTGGAAAGAAAGAATTTATATAAAACTGGAGATAGTTGGGAATGTGCCTTTTTTAAACTGCTATGGGGCTAAATGCCTTGGTTTTTTTTTTTTGCACCATGACACTTACACTCTTTTATGTGAATGTTGGCTGTTTATACTGTAGTTGGTGGGTGATATATAAGTGGTAAATGCGTTGGATGTGGGTGTACCATGGCACACTGCTAAGTTGTACAGATTTCAGCACAAGACAGGAGCAGCAGAAGAACATATTGAACACAGGTTGACAATTACCCATAAACTGTAGCTTACACCCATAAGTTTACCTCTTTTTGGTGAAGTCCTTTGGGTTCAAGTCGTTTCTGTAGATCCAGAAGTGTTCTGTGCAGCAGGTAATGGTGAGTCCAGTCTTCTCTACCCACCAAGCTTAACAGGGACACCACCTTCCTGTAATTGAAAGCATTGCAGACAGTTTCATTTTGTAGAATTCTTAGATATTGAGGCCTAGATGTGAGGATCCACAGGCTTTATCTAGCCAAGTCTAATTGTATCTGTTAAGAGGTGTCAACAGTCAGTTGTCCAATATTCTAATTTTGGTTTTTGGGCATTTCAGTCCATAGTTTGTCATATATATTGATAGATCATGGCTTCAGGTGTATAGGGTTAGGGTTAGGGTTCAGGTGTATAGGTAGAAGCATATTTCCAGATTATGTCAATTGGGTTCATGAGAATTGACTAAGTTTGGAGTAACTACAGATGAAGCTGAATCTGTTTTGAGCAATTTCTATATATCTTGGTAGAATTGGTCAATTTAGCAAAGCTTTGAGGTTTAATTTGCTGTGGGGCCCAATAAACTCTAGTTACACTACTGTGTATTATTATTATTATTAACATGTATTTCTATAGCACCAACTTAGTTCGTAGTATTTACAGTAAGCTCTCCACAACTCTTGCTAATCTTTTTATCATGCTCTATTATGGTTGTATTATGATGTATCCAGGATTTCATTAGACTACGAAGACTGAATCCATCATAATATTCAATCAGTTGCAGCCTTGTTGATGTTTTTCTCACCCCTAATAAAATAGGTCGTGATTTAATTGAATGGACAGGGGGAACATTGATCAATATAGGGTAACTCTGAAAAGTAAGTCAGGATAAGCAAATGTAAAATCTAAGAAAAAGTTTTTTCTCTTGCTGGAGAACAGAAACACCAAAACATGAACGTGTATAAAAGTAATTTAAAAAAAAAAAATATATATATATATAAACATAAACAGTAGCCACATTGGTTGCCAATCACACTGGGAAAAAGGCACATGATACATACTGTAGCAGGTAACAGATAATCCTGGGAAAACCCAATCCCATTCTACAGAACACCTTCAGGATTAAATATGATCTCATTTTTTAAAAATTTGAGTGTCATTGTCCGTTAAGGGCCTGATGAAGTTTCCTGTGCCGAGACCCTTAAAAACTTATCTGTTTTATTTCTCCGTGATGTCACGTGTTGGGATTGTTTCCTTGCACATACTGGAGCTGTCAAAAGCTGCTTTTCCCCTCTATAAATGATCCTTTTGCCTGTTGCAAAGAAGTGACTAACAGGTCAAAGAGCGAGAAAGTGAAAGGGGGATTCCAGTTTGTTGCACAGTGGGAAACTGGCGTCAGATATGGACAGAATATGGAAAAACCCCAAAACACTAACAATAAAAAGGAGATAAGAAGCAATAACTGCAACATCCTGGAGGTGACCGACTTCACGTACTCATAAAGGGAAACTATCATTTTATTTTGTTAGCATGTCATACAGGCATCTGTCCCCATACAGCATTCTGTATATAAATAAGACTGGCGATTCGGCAGTCTGATGCCTGAATCTGAACGAAGGGGTAATTATGGGCTTAGGGGCATTTGCCCGGGGTATCATTTAGGCTGGGGGGAGGAGGGTCTTGGTGGGGGGAGGGTTTTTTTAAATGTAGGGTTGAATTCTCTTATGTCTACTAAAAAATAATGTAAACATGAAATAAACCCAGTAGGCTGGTTTTGTCTCCAATAAGGATTAATTATATCTTAGTTGGGATCAAGTACAAGCTACTGTTTTATTATTACAGGTATGAGACCTGTTATCCAGAATGCTCAGGACCTGGGGTTTCTGCATAATGGATCTTTATATAATTTAGATCTTCATACCTTAAGTCTACTAGAAAATCATATAAACATGAAATAAAGCCAATAGGCTGGTTTTGCTTCCAATAAGGATTAATTATATCTTAGTTGGGATCAAGTACAAGCTACTGTTTTATTATTACACAGAAAAAGGAAATTGTTTTAAAAAATTTGGATTATTTGATTATAATGGAGTCTATGGGAGACAGACTTTCTGTAATTTGGAGCTTTCTGGATAACGGGTTTCCTGTAATTATAAGAAGTTAAAAGTTTATTAGGACTTGTGTAGCCCAACGCGTTTTGTGCCAAATGAATATGCTAGTCTACTTCCCTGAGCACAAACTATAGACCCTGATGGCAGCCAAATTCTGCATAACACATATAAAACCTACCGGGTGGGCAGATAATGAACTATAATTAATTAAGATTAATTAATCCTGCAAAGTCAGACATGGAGGGAAGGGGTGAATAACATATTTGTGACACTTTCACCATTGACTTGGTATTGGGCCAGAAAGAGTGCAATATTTAGCACTAATTTTCCATGTTGTTGGAGGCATCAGGGAGGGAGGGTGCCAGTGGATTTTCCATGTACGTTTGAGAGGATCAACGCTTATATCCTGAGATAACAGCCTGAACATACACATTCTGTGTACCGACTGGAAACAGAAATGTAGTGGATACAGAGGGGGATATCTCTGCTCCCGTCTGGTGGTCTCATCAAAAACATGAGATAGAAAAGAGCAATAATATTAGTCAAGCAGAAAACAAAGTAGTGATGTAATGTTACAGTGTGATGGAAAATAGACAGAGGTAGATATACACAGACATTAAATGCTGAATATGTCTTCTTCTCAACTAATTCACCCTAACAAGTGCCATCTTGGGTCAAAACTGGCCAATCCACTTCCACCCAAGAAGGTAAGTATTTCTACTGCAGGAGCAGTCGAGCAGGAGCCCTTTTACTTCCTAAAATATCGTAGAGAATAAGTTAAGAGGCTTCAGGGTATTATAGCAGCTCCAAGTACTAATCCAGGAAACAGAAGCTACATCTTAGGGGGTTGATGCATTTTAAAGAGAGAGAGAGAGAATTTTTTACTATTTAATGTATTTACATGAAAAATCGGAACAGCATAGGGGGTGTTTTTACTTCATATATAAGGACGACTGTATGTTAAAAGCCTCTCCCCAAATGGAATAAAGATCTCAAATCTACAATGTGAACTTGTGTCAAAGTCTAGGACGACTGGTGGGTGTATGAGGCCGAAGTAATGGCTTTCAATGAAGTCTATCTGTATGATATCCTGACTGAGAGATGAATACTCGGGGATATAGGTTATAGGAGAAGGAAGGGTCGAAATGAAAATTCCATTTTTTTTACTGTCAAAAACTCTCAAATTCGAATTGTGAATTATGCAAACTCCTTTCAAGTTTTAATTCGAATGTCGAGATTTATCTCTGGCTCTTTAAGAACTCGAATTCAACTATTCGCCACCTAAAACCTGTCAAATTCATGTATAAGTCAATGGGAGAGTTCCAGGGACCAATTTGGACGTGTTAGTAGCCTTCCTTTTTCGGAAAAAAACACTCAAATCGTGGTCGAATTAGATTCGAGTTTTCAAGTCAGTAAAATTTGTGTGAGTTTAAGATATTCGATTTTTTTATTAAATAGCCCCCCAATTGAATTTCAAGTATATTAGAATTTAATAGAGTTTAAAAAAAAAAACTCACATGAATTTGAAATTCGACCACATGCCTCTAAGACAGGGGTCCCCAATCTTTTTTTGCTCGGGGACCAGTGTCGAGGCAAAAAATGTTTCAAGGACTGGGGGTGTGGGGGCCCCGGGGGTTGGCGTCCATTTTGGCGCAACTTGTTTATTGCAGGTTAGGCTCTGTAGGAGCAGGACTGGCCGAGGTCTGGTGGTTGGGGACCCCTGCTCTAAGAGATGGGGCAGATTTTCAGAGGCACCTAGGCCAATTTTAACTGGATTCAATGTTCAGGAGATGGAAGGAGGGAAAATCTCACTGTGAATCCATCTCTAATCATATAATAAATGTAAGAAAGGAGGTGCCAACAAGCAGTGCAAGGATTCCTTTGGGAAAAAGTCATGCTGCAAGGGTCCTGGTCTTCTCACTCATATTTCAGTTCTGTTTCTGATAGGTCCGGTTCCTAACCACTTCAGACTACACACCATTCACCATTCACTATTCCCATTGTGCTCTCACTATGTTTCCAAGCAAGGACTCCCAGGCTGCACCTTCTTGTCCTGTTGCCCCAAAACAAGCAGAATTTGCAGACTTTCCCCTGACGTTGGCATCCGCATGGCACAATCTCTCCATACACAAGGCCTAGTGGGTCACTGTGGGGATGATAAGGGAACCGGCATCACTGATAACACTCCATTTTTTTCCTGCTGCTCCGAGAATAGCACAGCAGCTCCCAAGAAAGTGACTTTGAAGCTTGTCAGACTGGGAGAAGTTCCTCTGCTTGGCTTCCACTCAGTAGGCACTAGCTTAAAAGCTTTGTAGAAAAACTGGCAAGTGGAGTCACAATGTGCTGCGGTCCAATAACACTACACATTAACCCCTTCACTACACACAGGGATATTTGGGACATAAGCATATAAATAAATGTGCTACTGCTCCGAGTGACGTCCCTGGCTACAAAACAAACCTGATACAGCCATTGGGGGTCGTATATATGATGTGCAGGACCAAAAACAGGGGCAAACTGCCAGGATTTTGGCACTTTGCTCCCTGCCCTGAACGTAGAAGATTTGCCAGAGGTGTTTCAAAAGGAATCCCTGCATTCACTGATGAATACAGTGTGTCCTAACATTGGCAGTGGTGTATCCATGAGGCGCAGGGGGAGGCATGTCTGTAAAATACAAATTGAATTCATTTTACATACAGGAAAAAAGTGAAATAGTCTGAAGTTGAAAATATTAGATCTGGGTACTCAAATGCAGTTACAGCTGTCTATGAACAACTATTCCTAAATACACACACACACACATATATATATATAAACATGACATTTGCTACATGTACCTGTGGGTGCAAGAGGGTCCTTGCCAAAACCCCATGTGTTGGCAGCCTCCCTTAAATCTCCAATGCAAAGCAAGGTCACACACACACACACGTATAGAGATTGTTTACGTCTGGTCCCTCTCCAGATCCTTTGCTAAGAATCCCAGTGTCATTTCACGTCTCCATTATCCAACTGACAGTTTAGCAGTGAGATTTGAGCACACAAAGTGTTGACATACATGAATTCCTTCCTGCACTTGCCTGTCCCAAAGCCTCGTTGGGAGTCGTGGGATTATTGTCATTCATGGAAAGGAGGAATGGAAGAGAGAAAGTGGGACAGACGACATATTGAAAAAAATGGAAAAGTCTGAAAAAAGGAAAGTTTATAACTGTAGAGTGAAAATTTTAATGTGCTGCTCATAAAAATGTTAAGGGCAGGAATCTTTTATACTTCAATGTATGACTAAAAGAAGATTCACTTCTCTGATTTGCCATGAAAGACCAACAATTAACAGCATGAAAGAAAGAGAAGTCCGAGGCAGGCAAAGACAAAACTATATATATATATATAAATCCTGGCTAGACAAAGGAAATAAAATAACTTATTTCTAAGTAGATTTCGCATTTACTTTATTTTTCTAGAAATGTTCAGTGTCATAAATTAGCACCAGTTCTGCACAGAAGCGCTGCACTTTATAATAGACTACAAAAAGTCCTATAATAGAGAAGGTAACCCCCATGCCCAGAGTATTGGGAGGGAAACAAGGCACCCCCGTCTCCTGCATTTGCCTGAGTAATATCCTTATAGGAGATTCTCTCTTGTTCCCACATGGAAAGTCCAAGCCTGCCAGTAACCAAAGGGCACGTTTCATCTCTGCTTTCCAATCAATGGACCCAGGATGTATTTTTCTATTATTTGACCCCATGTAGTAACTGGAATACAATTTGGTTAACTGAATTAGAGTGCGATGGAAAGAGTGGCCGGTGCCAAATTATTGTGCTAAATGCTTGATTTCGCATTTTAGATTAAATAAAAAATATTTCAGAGACCTTGTTCTCTATTTTGAATGTAGCATAAGCAGACATCAGATTTTTATTTTTCGCTGACCACCACCAGAAAAATAATGAGAACCAAATTAAAATGGCGGTATCCTCGCAATGTTATAACTATATACATAGCAGCGTCCCACACTTCTCTTCTCATTTGGGGGCAGCGGTTGAAGAGGTAACGTGTCAGGCAGATGTGAGAAGCCTTTTCTCATTGAGTCAGTTCTGAATATCCTCAGCTCACCACATGTGCAGGTAGGGGAAGGCAATTTCAATGCACAGGACGGCGAGTGGTTTGGAACATTCGTATGAGTCACTGTCCTGGATCCATCTCCCGGTCAGACGTGATCCAAGCCCCTCGGCTGCACTGCTGCTTCTCCATTCCCTGCAGTTCCTGTTCCGGATACTGTTCCCGCTTTTACTTGAACCATGCCAGAATGATTTCTGTGGCCTGCAACACATAGGTGTGAGTAGTTATCTGCACAGTAACATTATTACATGTTGGGGAAGCTTTTGGGGGCAGGGGTGTAAGCAAGTGTGCATTGGAATGACAACATAAGAAGGCTATAAATAAGAAGTAGGTAAGGGTTAGCAGGGACCTTAGGAGGTGACGCAGGCCAGAAGACCTCCAACTCATGGCCACACTACTTAGCTTATATAGCTTTGGGTCCTGGGCTCATTCCAAATATAATACTTGGGTCCATAGACATACTGAATGCCCAGGATCAATCCACTGGCACCACAAAGCTCTTAGTACTGAACATCTGCCCCAAACAACATTGTATTAATATTCCAACAATGCAATGAATAGTAAAAGGATTAAGAACTAGGTAGAGTGGGAAAAAGAAAATGAGTTGGGTCAGAGATAAAGACAGATAAAGGGGATTCATTGACGAAGTAGAGAAATGTGATGTGCAAGAAGACCAGAAAGAGAGAGAAGAAGAAGAAAAAACTCATGTACTCACCAAAGAGTGTCTGTGAGAATGTTTCTTCCATTGAATGAGTAAATAGGAGCACTTGACTTAAATGGCTTGGATTTATTTTCCAAAAGGGAATTCCAGCTCATCATGAGAAGATCTCCCTGCAGAAGAACCAAATATATGCTCTGAATTACAGGAAGACCGTCTCCCATAGACTCCATTTTCATCAAATAATTAACATTTTTAAAAGTGATTTCCTGTTTCTCTCTACCTTTAAAACAGTAGCTTTGTACTCGATCCCAACTAAGAGTTGAATTCATATTTAAATCTAGCAGAAGGCATGGTGATCCAAATCATTCAAAACCCAAACATTCTGCATAACAGGTGCCATACCTGCATTTATATAATGTATTTTGAAAATACATGATATCTGAAACATATCAGCAACACAAAAAGCTGCCATCCAGTTACCAATTTGTCTGGAATTTCTCTCTGACATAGATGTACATTTGTTTTAATCATTGTGAAAAAAATAATTTTCTAAAGCCACAACAGGTTGTGAACTAGTCTGTTAGAACTCACTCTTATATTCACTACAGGAAGGTTTTGGTCCATCCTTTTCACTATGGAGGACAGAGATTGCCTGGAGGAGGTCAGAACAGCTCTGAAGGTTCCATAAAGGGACATCTCTTGGGCCTGGTGGTAGCACTGCAGGTCAGCTCCTCTGATGCCACTCATACCAGCCAACATTGGAACATTGAGAGCCACTAAGCGTAGCTACAAGCAGACAAAAGTTGCACTATTAAGGATATACAAAGTGGCTTAAGCATCAAGATGAAGAGCTACAGTATCCTTGGTGGGACATATCAGATGGGAGCTCTGACAAACGGGATGTGAAGATGAGGAGGGAATATGTGTTTGTACAAAGGAGGAATATTAAAGACATAAAGAAATAATGTAAGATTAGAGTCCCAATGGGGAATCAGCTTGGCATGGTTATAGAGAGTCATCTTACAGAAGGGATTCGGTAACTGATACTGGCTGGCACTGACACATGGTCATTATGTTCACTCTGATGTTCTTCTTCCTGTAGACAAGAGAAGGCAATACTGAAAAGAGGCATGTATACATACAAAAACAGCAAATGTACACACACACACACAATACTCAAGAGAGGCATACACAAAACAGTCAATGCATGCACTCTCACACAATGCACACACTATAATGTAAATCAAATTTATATGAATAAAATGCAATAGTAAAGCTCTTCTACATACTGAAAATTCCTCTGGGACCGATGGATCATCAGCAGGTAAAATTATTTCTGTATTCTCCAGCTGTCAGAAGAGACATGAGAAGAATTAGGACAAGCTAGGAAGAGGTGTTGTGAAGCATACCATGTGATACATGTACAGATACATCTAAGGGTTATAGAAAGAATTGAGGATTGATATAGTTGAAAGAAAGAAGTGTGAAGACTATACATTTCATTTACAAATGCAAACTGTGTGCAAAAAGCAAAATATTTCAATACTACAGTACATACAACTATAAATGCTCCACTCACTCTAGTGGACTGATAGTACCTACCAGGATTTTACTCCAACCAAAACTGGTCCGGAAATAGGCTGCACCCTGATCCTTCACATACACCAAACCTCCCTCTGTCACTTCCTCCCATGCCTTGGACATCTCATCCTTGGTCTGAAATATCCAACTCTGCAAGAAAAAGAAATGGTGTCTCACAATAAACATGTTTGCAATGACAGACCCGTAGCTCTCAGAGCCTTCAGCATTATTTGTTACCTCCAGTTGCAACATGATAACAGTCATCTTTAATAGGATCCAGTTTCGGACTAGGATGCCAGTAGCCAACCAGACCATAGACCCACTCTACCACTATTTTTCTTCTAATCTACCAGTCTTTTTTTACATATTATAATATTTTCTTCCATTCATTTAACCTCTTTGTTCGCATACAAAATTAATGACCCTGAAAGGTCTAGAAGCAGGAGGTTCCACTGAAACCTGGGCCTACTGAGACTTTTCCTGGTCTCCTGGTGGGAGACCCTAGTGTGATAGGTTAGGAGAGCTAGACACCTTAATTGGTCTGCTTCTGGGGGCCTTTGGGGCAAGTTTAGGAATCACAGCATGAGTAACTTCAGAGAACTGAGAAAGATTTGGTTTGTTGCTCATGGAAAACCATCATGGCATTCCGTACACTCACTCCCGGAAACTTTGGGATACTTGACAATCCTGAATCATCGTTTATGTTTCCCCCCCCCCCCAGTGATTTTTATTATTGCTGGTAGGAAAGCATTTTAAGGAGATTAGTTTTACTCAGTAGGGCAGATTATACCACAGGTCACAAGTGTGTCATTGCTATAAAGCAGTCAAATGAGACAATGAGAAAAGTTACCTTTAGATATTTCTGAGGCTCAGCAGCTGGATCATGTCCTTGGGATGAAGAAATGGAATAAAAAAAACAGCTTTTAATAAGGGTGCACAGGTAACAGTAGATTCATTTATAACAACAAAAGAAACACAATTTATTTATAGAGCATATAGGATACATATATATGGTATTGATAAGAGAAAAAAACATAGACCGCTCCAGCTTCTATTGAACTAGAACTCCCAGAATACCTGTGGATAGCTGCAGCTACGGCATCCCTACATAAATGGAAATACAAATACAGATCAATTTAAAGGGAATTTACTTGATATCTTACTTGTGATCTTTGATTCTTCATTGGATACCTAATTGGGAAAAAATAATGCTTATAAGTAAATAATGCATATATAATGAAGATACATTTAGTCCTGTAAGTGTCAGTATTCATGGGACGCAAGATATTGACCCTGTGAAAAAAAATGTACTCAATGTGTGTGCTTAAATAGGAACTATTGTGAAAATGAAAATTCCTCATAGTGAAGTAAGAAACTTTCTAAATACAATCAATTAAAAATGTTCCATTGTTTCTTAAATAATCAAGTTTATGTTCACTATTCCTCTCTCAGCATCTGTTTCTCTTCATTCTGT
>CM044448.1:1260886-1301765 GCA_024363595.1 Xenopus borealis | reverse complement strand
TTGACAGTTACATCCAATATATCTTATAGGGGGGCTTCCTTTCCTAGCAGATGAATTAGAACTCACTGAATAACAATACAAACAAAATCTAACAAAATAACTGCCTTTTGCACAAATCCTGCATGTAGAGAGACATGATGTCTGATGATTTTAATATGGCCATTCTATCTTTACTATTCTTATGGATTTACCCATTTGGAATATTAAGAACTGAATATATATTTAGGGTTATTCAAATTGTTGTAATTTTTTTCAGCCATTGTCTTACTGGCAGGCTGGCCACAATCTCTTTACCCCCTTTCTCAGGTCACCTTCTGTGTTTCTAATTAAATTAGAAGACGCCTAAATGGGCATATTTATGTGAAAAGGGCCATAAAATGGCAAACTCTTCACAGTAATGAAAACAACATAGATTTCCCCATAACCCGCAATGACAGATTTGTTATAATGGCCATTTAATGCAGCTCTGTAGGGTCAAGGTGATGTATGTCTATGCAAAGAAATGGCATTGCATGGTCCTAATTTACCGTCTGCTTGCAGTGTGGCCTTGGTGGCACCGGATACACCCTCTGAAAGGAAAGACATGATATCAGTATCTCTTGCATGTCTACTTCACAATGGCTCTGAATGTGTATGACCTTTATTATTTATCGGATATCTTTCTCCCAAAATTCAAATGATCAATAAAAGTACAGCGTAATGAGGAAACCAACTCATTCTCAATGAGAACAGGGGTCTAAAAATGGACAGTTGCTGAGGGACCTGTACATAATGTGGCTAGGGTTGCCATCTTTTCTTGAAAAAAATACCGTCCTTCCTATATATTTCTCTTTTTTGCCTATTACATTGGGATCAAAAATACCGGCCAGGTGGCAACCCTACATGTGGCCCTTGAACACAACATACTGTATATATGTAGGAAGAGTGTGGAATAGTAATATAATAGGGCAACATGGCAGCAGGAATACACTATACTATATATAAATAAATATATATATATATACATATATATACTGCATCTTTTCACTGCTGGCAAGACATGGCCAGAATAGACTGCACCATCCAAATTACTGAAATGTTGAAAAATATGAGAAAATCAAAGTCACTGGCGTGTCCCTTTATTCATAAATCAACGTTTGTACAAAACCAAAACTCACATTGATGTACACCACTCCTGGGGGTCCTGGGGGGCCTGGTGGTCCTGGCAAACCCGGACTTCCGGGGAGACCCTATAAATGAATGTTAAGGACAATAAGGTGGGCATCATACAGAAAAGCACATTTTCTTTTATCTGAGTAATTATCAAGTGCAGGCTTTATTGTTGGCTACCAACAAATGCTGCCTTTTTTGGAAATGTGGCATTTAGTCACTATTTTTTGAATGAAACTATATTACTCTGTTTGTCAGTTAGCTCATAGCCACAGCTCCAAGTATAGGTTGGATAGAGTAGCGAATGTTTTTTCATACCTAATATGACCCAACTGATCTCCCATCTGGGCTTTTGTGTATATATAGGAAAAAAAAATTGAAAATTTTCCCTAAATTTCACTTTGACCTTCTAATGTAGCCTCTACTGCCACATTGGTATCCAACAAGGGCTCATGATTTTTACATATTTGCATTGGTAATCATCTTTTCCCATTCTCCTTATGGTCCATACCCAAAAACAAATCATTGGCCATTGTAGGTATGGACTGACCTCAGGATAAATCTAGAAATACTCAAGATATAGCCATGTTTCAGCCAATGCAAAAACAAGAGAATTCAACTTACAGAGTACAGCAGAGAACCATATACATCTGATCTTCCATCCTGTTAAAAATCATTATTGTCACAGATTAATTCTCAAAGAAAGAAGTGAAGATTTAAAAAAAAAATGCACTGAGAACATGGGACTTTGTTAGAAAATTTGACACAGCTTTCTCTTACCTCTTGGAATTGAGAAGGCAGATTTGTTTGTGGGGGTCCAGGGTGTCCTGGTTGACCGGGGGGGCCTGGAGGACCTGGTGGGCCCTGAGGTCCAGGGGGCCCATGTGTGCTGATATCATTAGATAGTGTATGAATGCAGTCATTAGCACAGCCCTTAAGCAAATAAAAACTGAGTAAGTAATTTCTAGTATGGGCTCCCTAACATATGATAAGCTGATGAGGTAGTGTATACGTAGACTATGTTCCTTATAAAAACAGGTGCTTGTACCTTACTGGCGAGGGAAGCTTTTTATTAATAGTTCTACAGTTTCCATTATACCCATCTAGGAACGCTAGCTAAGGAGAATAGGATTTCCACATAGAAGATTAGGGGTATAGTGTGCCTTTCAACTAGTGTCAGTCTATGCAGTCTGAGTATATATTTAATCAGATCCTATTCAAATACCCCCTCCAAAATAAAGTATGCTGTCTATATACATACCTCTCCAGGATCTCCCTTTTCTCCCTAGAAAGCAAAGACAACAGAAGTATATTGACCATTAATCGGCACATAAAAACAGATACCACAATATTCATATTACTGCTCTGTGTACTGGTACAGAACTGACCTTAAGTCCTGGTGGCCCAGACACTACTGCAGGGATTGATGGAACTGTAGAGCCCTGTTTACAGAAACAAAAAGTTGAATCAACGCATAAGGCACCTCTGTACTGTTGAAAAATAATTCAGGTACTCACCTTACAGCACAATCCTTCAGATATTGGTCCTGGTGGCCCCGGTGGGCCTGGCTCTCCCTGTTGTCCTTGGTACCCTTGGATTCCAGGAAGTCCAGAAGGTCCAGTGTCTCCCATTTCTCCCTTTAGAGAAAGACAATTAGTCTGCCATCAGGTTCTGCACGTGAGTAACATAAAAAATAATGCCATGACTTAAATCTTTTTATGGTTTACATTTTCAGCCACAGAGGCAGGAGACAGTGGTGTAACTAGATGTTACTGGGCCCCACAGGAAATTTATTTTAGGGCCCCCAAAATATCCAGAGGTTGTCCTGTTTTATCACTATATATTGAAATTTCTCATTAAGTAGGGCCTAATGGGCCCCCTATTCCATCTGGGCCCCCCTGCAGCCACATGGTCTGCTTCCTCTGTAGTTACGCCCCTGGCAGGAGAGGAAGGCTAATCATTCATAAACCAAAGTAAGTTTAAAAAGTTAAGACCAATTTCAAAATACATTTAAAAACTTTGCCTCTAAACAATAAATGATATCCCTCCTAAGGGACCATATAGACACTTTGTCCTGCAGGACCACATCAAAGGGGACATGTCGCCATATGAAAGAGAATTGGAGGTCCACTTGTAAGTGGCTCTGCATGACAAAATAACCATACTAAAGTTAGTAAGTACTGGACAAATCTGAGTGCATTTCCATGGAACATAATTCTGTCCAAACTGCAGGCGGTATAAGGCTCATTAACCTACTTACCTGTTTTGGCAATGTATTGGTTGGTAACATGGGAGATGAATGGCCACATTTCTGCCAGCCAGTAAGGACATTTTCATAAACATTAGGGAATAGTTCACCCGGAAGAATTAAAGAAGATGAAAGTAGATGACAAATAATGTAAATTACCTTTTGCCCAATGGGACCTTGTATTCCAAGAGCCCCTTCTGGTCCCTGGTGACCTGGAAGTCCAGGTGATCCATCCATTCCAGGCACACCTGGTAACCCTGCCATGCCAGGGATACCCTCTGGGCCAGGTAGTCCCTGGGGGCCTTGTATTCCTGGGAGACCCTGAGGTCCAGGTGGTCCTTCTGGTCCTCTTAGGCCTTTTGATCCTTCAAGCCCCTCATTACCAAAAAACCCACTCTGTCCTGGGGGACCTCTTAAACCTGGCTGACCCTCTGGACCCTGATCTCCTTTTGGGCCCATAGATCCAGGATGTCCTGGGAGCCCTGGAAGTCCAGGAGGTCCAGCGGGTCCCTGCAGACCTTCAGGTCCTTGTGGTCCTGGATGACCTTGAAGCCCTGGGGGTCCACGTTGTCCTTCAGGTCCTGGAGGTCCACGTTGATCCAGAACAACCTAAAAATAATGTTAATCGTAAAAAAAAACTAGTCAAGTATTGCACACAACACTTAAGGCAACAAATAAATTATAGGTGAAACTTAAGTAATAACATTGGTGGACATGTCCCACCTGGCATGATTCCAACATGGCATTTGAATATAGTTTAATTACTAAAAAGGAACATTTATGCAACAAATCTCTCCTCAGATATTCATTCTCTTACCTCAGTTTGTTCTGGAATTCCTGGTGGTCCAGGAGGACCCTGAGGACCTGGTGGTCCAGGCATCCCCATATAGCCCCTTTCCCCAGGACGTCCTGGGCTTCCTGGAAGTCCTGGTGGTCCAGGATCACCTCTGTCCCCCTGCAAAACCACATTTTTTGTAAATAAAATAATTTTATCATGACAATTATACATAGCAGAAATTTACAATGTTCCAAGTGTGCATGTGATATCCATTTATTAGGCAATCCATCAGGGTTAAATATCAAGTGGTGTTAAGTGCTGTACTTATACCATATTGATTTAGCTTGAGGTCAGTTTGAAACCTGAATGAGCTTTCAAAATATGTCTGCCTTCTAATATCTGCCCTATTCTGCAAATGGCTTCCATGAAGCAGGTGTAACATATTTGCACTGAGGTGAGTAGATCTACTGGAAATATATTGGAAAGCTATTTGAATCTGGAGAACATTCACTTCTTTTCAAACATAATGCGCTGTCAAATGCAGTTCTGGAGCAATCTTTCTAGGGAAGGACAAATTACAGGATTTTTTTGCACATATTAAATGGCCCCTAATGTTAACATGGTTGACTAGAGCAATAAAAATTGATTCTTGGCAGCAATGGAAGACTAAGCTGCATTAGCTGACATGCCTTTGCCATGGGCTACTTTTACTTACCTTTAATCCTGGTGGCCCAGGTATAGCAGGACAGGTGCATCTTGAGATATTGAGCTGGCGGGAAAATGAGAGTAAGCATTAAATCTGGGATGGTATGACAATGGCACCTTGACTTTACAACCTGATGTCCAAGCTTATCATCGCACATGCTAGAAATTATAATCTAATAGAAGAATTAACCAATTTCATAATTGTATATACAGAATCTTTCCTACATACAGTATAAAGGCTCACATTTGAACTCTACTTAGTAGGATGTACCATTTGGTATGGTTTATATCCATGAGCTCTAGGGCATGGTCCACATGGACCAAATGCTTCCACTGGTAACGTTAAGCCTTTACACTAAGATGCATATATATATACATAGATGATGTACCAGATCTCATATGTAGAAAAGTACATAAACGTACAAAAATAAAAATGCATGCAATGGATTGCCCTGACAGAAAGAAAACCACGGTAGTCTGCCTGTGCTGCAGGGACCAGATCCCCTTGTTTGGTCTCACTGAATCATTACAATTTCAGACGAAAGTTGAAATAAAATTCTCAGCTGACAGAGACCACCAGATACTTATCATTCAATTAATCGTAAAACACATGGCAAAATATCTTTGAATTCAATTGAAGTTGGGGGTTTGAAAATCCCATGTGGATTATTTGTTTTGTGCTTCTGTAGAGTTACTTGGAAATAAAAAGGGATGTGATGAGCTTTGGACTTTGCCCTTTGGCCATTTTTCAAGTTGACTGTGTGATAAGCGAGACTATAAGATTTCTCCAATTTCTCTCCTCCTTATGGGCATTAATGATGTTCTTTAATGTTTTAAGACAATGGATTCCCCATCGGCACCTATTTACTGAAGGAACAGCGCGGCCTGGGAACACACCCATGCTGAACAAGTTTTGTTGCAAAAATACAGAAGTATATGTCAAAAACAATATAATGAAAACCGTGTTATATAAAAATACTTACCTGAGCCTCAGTAAAAGGATGATGGTGAGATGTTGTTCTCAGCAGTTGGGTGGTCTTATGTGCAGCCACATGAAATGTGGTTTCCAACTTAGATTGAAGTTCTGGTGGTTCAGTCGGCTCATGGAAATAACGAGGGGTTTCTTGCAACTCATTTGCAAGTTTTTCACTTTCTTTTACCATCATATTACCAGCTGTTGTCTCCGTATGTTTTGTAGGCCACTGGGTCTTGCCTGTGGTCTTCTTCATGGCCGTAGTAGAAGGATTTACAGAGGTAGTGGTTTCTTTCTGGATTATTGGAGAGTATGTCTGGTGAATAAACTCTGCCTTTACTTCAGGCATTATTGGTGGTGGGGTGAGCTTGATGCTTTCACTTTTCTCTTCAAACTCGTTGTCTGTTAACAAGGCAGGTTTGCCAGGGGTTACATGGAAACCAAAGAAGGGTTTTCATTCATTCATTTATTGGGAAAGATTATAGAGATGAACTGAAAATTGGATTTGTTTTGGGATTCTACCAAATCTGAATCCCTCATCCTACGACCAACACAGCATGAAGTACAAGGAGTAATGCAGAGAAGAGTAAAAGTAGTGGGTCACGTTGTTTTAATGCATAATCTAAATTCATTCACGAGTCTTCAGATTAAGTGGAAGACCTTCCATTCGTTCATGGGATTTTTAGATGTGTATTAATGAAATGGTGAACTCTCACTAACTTTCATCCATTGACAAATGCACTTCTAAAAATCTTCAGAAAACCACAAAGAAGTGGTGAAAAATCCAGAACAACTTAAAATCAAGGAAATGCACTATGTATTTTATTTTGGTGGGACCATAAAACCATGGTGCAAGATTGAGGTTTCACTGTATGTGCTTTATTTTGTCAAGACCTACATTGTTAGGGAGAAGATCTATCAGTCTTATTCTGAAGTCTAATAATTTGAGAACATTTTCTACAACAAATGAGCATGAATAGTAAGATACAATTAGAGTATCTGTAATGCAATTGAAGACTGGAATGAAAGGGGGAGGTAGATTTATAAAAACATATGGAAAATACAAGTAATTATCATTTCTAAAATGTTTAAACCTTTATGTGAATATTCCTTTACAAGCAGCTAAACAGAAACAGACACCCATCCCGTTGCCCCTTCTGTACCTGAGTCTTTGGGTGTGGGTGAAGGGCTTGTGGGGTTTGGAGCACTAGTCTCCTTTTCTTTGGCCCGGTCTCCAAATATCAGCCACTGAGCCTGCACTGGAAGGAGATGGTTCATTGTTATTAGTACAATAATGAAGAGGCTGCTGCATCCCATTCTTTCCATGACAGATAATGAGGATTTGCAGGTTGTACAACACAGGCTTCCTGTAGACTTTACTACAAAAATATCTAGCAGTGTAACCTTTGGCACCCACTTCTCTTATCATCTGTGTAATGCAGCCAGCACACGCCCTGAGCTCACCTTTCATCCTGGAGGATAATCTGGAATGCTCGTAGAATTACCCCATGCCTTCCACTGATCATATCTGTGCTGTACATGGATCTGAATAGGTGTTTATGATCTATATTATACATGGTCATACAGACAGACAAACTCTTAGCACTAACGCAATGTGCCCCATAACCATCTGATAAATGGCAATAAATACCATGGCCAGTTACCACACCCAGTCTGATACTCAAAAGGAATTTATCTGCACCTACATACCATGAAATATGGTGAACATGAACATTTGGTGAAATGCTCAACCAAGAGTCTACCAATCTAGAACCTAGTTGCCTACTGCTTCTTCCATGTTGTTCTGGCAGTTCTCCTGAACTCATTGGTGGGAACCCAAATTCGGTTGAAAGGCAGGGGACAGAGGAAAAGTGGTCAATAAAAATAGGGAAGGGACCCCTAACAGGGCAGTCCCTTCCTGCATTAGTGCTCTGTAAGCCCATGTTATGAATCACCCATCCCTTTCTGAAGTAATGCCTCCTTAACTTCCAGCCTCAATCATTCACATTTGCACTTTGCCCAGGAGGAAACAAACCTCAGAGTTGGAGAAGGGAGAGATGGTCATTATGGGGGGGACGACGACCAAAAATTAACATATCATTTTATTTCATATGTGGGGGATCAAACCGAGGGCAACAATTCCAAGAATATTTTTTTTATATATTAATGTACCTTTAATTAGACATAGATATCAAATTGAAGATATTTATAGAAGACAGATATCAGAACAGAAATGATAACAATAGATACAACATATCTGATACATACAGTAACTGTTTACAATCACAGGCAACTTGCTGTCGGGAAGTGGGGTGAGATTTGTAGTTCAGCAAGATCTAAAAAGTTCACCGGCTGCATAGGGTAATGCTGAGCAGAGAAGCAGACTATTGTGCTGTTGAATGTCCAAGTGATAATCAGTTCTGTGCTTGTTTGCCTCATGCTCCCAACGTAAAACTGAAATTAGCAGATGCCCCATTGTCCCCATTTGCACAATAAATAGATTTGATCGGAGCACTTCTATAATAAAGTGAAAATCAGCAGAGCATTGTATGTGTGAGTCAGTGAACGGATGTAGCTAGATTACTGCACCATTAGGCTCCTTAGTGTTTAATTCTCTGCAAAACAAGTAACTATAGCTAAGCGTCAGCTTAGTAGGACCTGTTCTTTTGGAACTGTTTCACCAAGTCTGTGAATACTTCCAGTCCCTCCACAAGTCCATCCCCAGTCGCTGCACAACAGCCCTGCACGTGCCACTGGTGCCCTGGTATCTTCCTCAAACCTAGTTCTTCTGCCAGCTCCGTGGGTCTCCTGGCACCGGGAAGATCCTGCTTATTGGCCATCACCAAAAATGGGACACCTCTCATTTCATCATTGTCCAGAATGGCTTCCAGCTCAAGCCTGGCATCCTGGAACCTCTCCCAGTCAGCGCTGTCCACAACAAAGACCAGACCATCTGTGTTGGTGAAATAATGCTTCCAAAGGGCTCTGATCTTCTGCTGACCCCCCACATCCCACACAGTGAAGGACACGTTACGGATGGGCTCCACTGTCTCAACATTGAATCCGATGGTGGGGACTGTTGTGATGGTCTCATTAAGCTTCAGCTTGTACAGGATAGTGGTCTTGCCGGCCGCATCCAGACCCAGCATAATGATTCTAGCCTTGGTACCAGAGAAGCCCATAATGGCTTGGTAGAGGGAGCTAAAGAGAATACCCATGTTTCTCTATCCTTGTTCTTTCCCAAGGGACTTGCTCACTCTTGGTAATTTTGCTGAGGTTCTGCTTGCCCTTGATTCTTTCAGTGGGGCTCTGCCTCCTCTCTTCCGCCACTTCACTGGAGATCTGTCTGCTCCTTGCCGGATGCTCCCATTATATATTCCCATCTTTCCCAGCCAGACTGCACTGATTTCCTGGTAACAGAGACGCTGCAACGACTGCAGGAATTCCCCGCCCTGCTCCGTCACTCTCTGCTCCGTTGGAAGAATTCTCAACAACCTGTTGTGACACACACAGAGATGACAGCACAATAGGAAGTGACTTCATGCAAAAGGACACAACTTTATTTCAAACTGAAGTGCAACAAAAATGCACACTGAGAACTTACACAAAATGAGCACAAAGTGCTTCCTGCAGGCGGACAGGTCATTGAAGCATTTCTGAGGGACTCACTGCCTAGCTTCACTGCTAGTATATTTTGTGTAATTGCTGATGTTGCTGAACTACAAATCCCTGCAGTGTAATACCTCCCAACTGTCCCTTTTTCAGAGGGACAGTCCCTCTTTTGACAGCTCAACCTGCAGTCCCTCATTTGTACTGCAAAGTCCCTCTTTTCTCTTCACTGAACAAAGTTTCTAACTTGATGGTGTTTGGCAGAGAGCCCAGAACAGCTAACAGGTGCAAATAAGATACTTTGTAACAATTTTGAGAAAAGAAAATAAGCAACTGGAACAGTTTAGATAAAGAGGTCCCTTGGGAAAAGCTAGACTCAAAGCTTAAAGGGCAGTTCACCTTCATTAGCAAAACTGTAATAACTGGGAAATAGGGGGTGTGGCCACAAAAGTGGGCATGGTCTAAAATGTTATGCTGCTGGGCCCAGATACCAAGCATTCTGAATAACAGGTCTCATAGCTGGAACTGGAACTGCGCAGGTGTGAGGGATGGATTGCACCCAGACCTGCACCATCCGTCGCTGGTTCTCGCATTCAAAAGCCCATCGTCTCTCAGTGATTGGGTCTGATAATGTTGGGGGCAGGTCTGGTGACATGGCGATCAACAGTTGGCTGGATTCTGCACCATTCACTTCAAAGCCTTGCAGTTGGTCTTCATTTTTTAAAATAATTTTTAATTGTAATGTGCCTTCTTCTTCTACTGACTCATTAAAGGGATACTGTCATGGGAAACTATGTTTTTTTTTTTTCAAAACGCATCAGTTAATAGTGCTGCTCCAGCAGAATTCTGCACTGAAATCCATTTCTCAAAAGAGCAAACAGATTTTTTCATATTCATGGGACTAGACATATTGTCAATTTCCCAGCTGCCCCTGGTCATGTGACTTGTGCCAGCACTTTAGGAGGGAACTGCTTTCTGGCAGGCTGTTGTTTTTCCTTCTCAATGTAACTGAATGTGTCTCAGTGGGACCTGGATTTTACTACTGAGTGCTGTTCTTAGATCTACCAGGCAGCTGTTATCTTGTGTTAGGGAGCTTCTATCTGGTTACCTTCTCATTGTTCTGTTGTTAGGCTGCTGGGGGGATGAGGGGGTTATATCTCTCTAACTTGCAGTACAGCAGTAAAGAGTGATTGAAGTTTATCAGGGAACAAGTATCACATGACTTGGGGCAGCTGGGAAACTGACAATATGTCTAGCCCCATGTCAGATTTCAAAATGAAATATAAAAAAATATATTTGCTCTTTTGAGAAATGGATTTCAGTGCAGAATTCTGATGGATCAGCACTATTAACTGATGCATTTTGAAAATAAATTTGAAAAAAAAAATGACAGAATGCCTATAAAGCTTTCAGACTGTGGGTCACAAATCCAGTGGGGGAGACAGAACAAATGGGCCTGTAAACCGTCTGGGTGAAAACTGGACAGGTGACAACCCTGCCGTATAGTTACATTACTGGTAGTTCTGGTGGACTTAATAACATCAGCTCAGTCTTATAATATTTACTGTTAGTGATGTCATTTGCAATAGATAATCTCCATGCCTTCAGCAAGTCCATCCCAAGTAGCCTTGCAACAGGACTTGCATGTATCCCTCGTGCCACTGCATCATCGTCATTAGCCCATTTCTTCCGTATCCTCCACTGGATTTAAGGGTCCCTGTCTGAAAGCTCGGTAGAAGAAGAAGAAGAAGGCACAGTTCATTTAAAATTTGTTTTAAAAAAATGAAGATCAACTGTAAGGCATTGTAAAGCAGCAATGCTGACTAATATCCCTCCGCCGAGCCCTTTCCAACATCGTTGCGCGATACATTTCTCATGATTTCGCTTTTATAAAGCATCACCTGCTATTTGTTCTGAGTAAATATCAATAAACTGGGGCAGGTCTGCAACATTAAAATGGGATTAGCGGGTGATTTTTGGCACAAATCTGCCGCCCTCATTGAGACACTATGCTGTGGGAAAATGTAATTTTTTGCCTCCTCTAGCCCTGGCTGCAAATCCTGATACTTGCATTTAGGGAACGGGATTTTATATCTCTGAGCATTGCCCTGTGCTAACGGATTATTAGCTCATCCATCTGAAGATGAATATTATTATTGGTTTATTCACTGGAAGGATTTTTAATTAGCAGTATCCAAGACTGGACTGAGAATCAAAATAGGCCCTGGCATTTCAGGTACACAGAGGCCCAATCAGCTCACATAGAGGCCCAAGCAGTCCCCACCAGCCCACTAAATACTGACTTTCTATGGCACCTTATAGTAGCCCATCTGGCATTTGCCCTAACCTACAGATTGCCAGTCTGGGCCTGGCAGTATCCCACTTTGGTACAGGCTATGATCATCCTGCAAAATAATATTCGGCATAAAGTCGACAACAGGCTCGGAGTTATTAAAATAATTCAGGATAAAGCTTCCCATCATTATAGTCACTGAGATCATCAGTCATATTCAATTTCACAATTTCACAATCAAGAATTGACACAGATGCAGAGTATATTTGCGAACTTGGAAGAATAGAGTGTAGTAAGTAGATCTAAAAGAATAGGAGAATATCAGTGATATCGGTTTACTGCAAAAGCAAATAGATAAATATCCGACACTATAATATTCATGACTGAGTGACAGCGGGAAGGTTTCGGGGGAGAGTTCTGAGAGCACCCCCCCAGTGTATTTGCCTAGATTGTCCGTTATGACTATATCATTGGAAGAAAAACTAATGAACACATGTTACAAACTACAGAAAGCTGAATTGTAGGTTAAACACTTGATTCTATACTTTTGTCACACACTTTCTAAGCCAGTAGGGAAATTAACCCTACGGGTGCCCTACATTTAACCCCAGCTTAAACTCTTTTCTCCTGATAAGGGTACTAAGAAACATTTAAAAAAGATAATGTTAAAGTTAAAGCTAATTCTAAGCAACTTTTCAATTGATCTTTTTTTTTTATATAGTTTGCCCCACCTGAAAAACAAATGCTCTGAAAGGCCACAAATATTGTTATTGCTACTTTTTATTACCCTTCTTTCTATTCAGATCTCTCCTATTCATATTGCAGTGTCTTATTCAAATGAACACAGTGTTGCTAGGGGAAGTTAAACCCTACCACCCAGTGGCTGAAATTGCAATTCATTGAATAAAAAGCTAAATAAGTCAAAAACAACAAATAATAAAAAATGAAGCCCAGTTGCAAATTGTCTCAGAATACCCCTCTCTACATCATACTTAGGGGCAGATTTACTAAATTCACATTAATTCACATGAAGGATTCGAATATTCGATCAAATTTTTTAAAAAGTTTCAAATTCGAATTTCAAATATGCAAATTAGGCAAATTCGACCATCGAATATTCGAATTCAAATGATTTGAATATGCAAATTTAATTTTATTCGAAAATTCGACAGTCGAATACTTCCCCTTTACATTTAAATTCGATCACCTACTTCGCCAGATTAAACCTACGGAAATGGGGATCATTCCCTAAGATCGAATAAGAAAAATTAGATCGATCACTTAAAAATCGTTTGAATATTCAATTTGAATTCAAATCGAATTCGATCGAATTTCCCTATTCGATCATTCGATCGATCGAATTGCGCTAAAAAAATTCGAATTCTAATTTTTTTTTATTCCCCACTATTCCCACACTATTCCCTGGTCGAATTTCGAATTTTTTTGTCATTCGAAATTCGACCCTTAGTAAATCTGCCCCCTAACAGTTAATTTAAAGGAGAACATATTTATGTCTTTATAAGGCTAGGTCACTAGCTAACAGTGTCAGACTGGGATGCCAGGGGCCACCAGAAAACCTTAGACCAGGGGCCCAACTTTCCAAACTATTATTCCTTCTTTCCTCACTCTACCTCAGGGATCTGCAACCTTGGCTCTCCAGCTGTTAAGGAACTACAAGTCCCACAATGCATTTGCCTTTATGAATCATGACAGGCTCCTTCATTGAATTGTGGGACTTGTAGTTCCTTAACAGCTGGAGAGTCTACCTCTTTATTTTCCTATTCTTTTAGATCTACTTACTATACTCTATTCTTCCATTATTAAGCCTCTTTTTCCACATAAAGAAACAGGGAATGAACATGAAATAGACCAAATTGTTAGAAGCAAGAGGCCACTGAAACCTGGGCCCACCGGGAGTTTTCCTGGTCTCCTTGTGGGCCAGTCCAACACTGGTAGCTGAGGATGCAGACTATCCTTCCAATGACTTGGGTATAAAACAAAAACAATTTATCCCTAAATGATTGAAAGCAAAGAAATAAAGTGACTTCCTTTATTCCGCTGATACCACATCACTATGGCATTGGTTAGTTGCTGTTCAAAAAACATCCAGAAGGGGACAGAAGAAATCTACTTATGTGCTGAGGTTTAAAAAGTTGTTGATAAAACCATAATAATGGATAATGCCCTAGAGTTGTATTAGGGCAAATGGCACTCCATTGCTCAAGTGGCAGCTCAGCAAGTGGGCACCACAGACTCATAGTTGCCCCTCAAATTACTTAAATGGTAATTGCCTGACCAATCACCTTGCTCCCAGTGATAATTAAATTCTGCTGAGCTGGAAAATGCACAGTTCATTCCCCCGGTGATGTTGGGTTGGAGAAACTTTGTTCAGTGTATACAGCCATTTATTGTACAGCGCTATGGCATAGGTTGGTGTTTCATAACTTCGTGTTAATCATAGTAATAAATAAAACAGATGAATAGTGTTAGATAGTGGAAAGACAGGATAATTGTGCTAGAAGATATTAGAAATGCAGATGACAGCAAAACTGTTTTGGTGGAATTTCAGAAAATGGCAGAGGGAGTTCAAGGGCCACAGTCCAAGGTGAATGGAGCATTAGCAAAGCTGCAATATTTCAATATAATTTCCAGGAACCCTTTGTCCTTAGTCCATAGCACCATGTAAGGGGGCATAGATGCCATATAATGACCATAAGATCACACTGCCATGATGTTTGGACTGAATGCCGGACATAAGATGACTGAAATTCCTCTGTGCAGTTGGTCAGATTTAATAACCTGGGGCATTTCCAGGGGACAAAACATTTCCAGGGACAGAAAGTCAAAAGCAGGGACTGTTCCTGGAAATCGGGGCCAGCTGCCAGCTACAGTATGACAGAGAACTATGTCAAACATGTCCTGCTGAGCATGAAAAGTCACAAGAGAGGGGAATAAAAAGGATTTTTTTAGGATTCTTCCCATGCCTGGGGAATATATGCACAACCACTAATGAGCATCAGCACGATGTGCTTGAGACTAATACTTTGGTATTTAATAGAGAAATGCATTACTCAGATGGCTTACATGGAGAAACAGGAGACGCTCTGGAGCATTAATTATAAGGAGTTATAGGCACCAACTGGAGGAGTGTTAAATAAAGCTATAGGGTGGGCTACATGGTGGGCTTATGTGCAGCTACTATGAAGGATTTGTATTGTGCAATAATATATTCGATTCTGAGCAAGACCTCTTTTGGCTCCATGGTACTGACCTTTCCTGCTGCTGATTTTGGGATTAAAAAGACAATATGAGTATATGGAGCAATAGGAGGGGTATATATATATATATATATATATATATGGAGCAGTAACAGAAGCTGTAAGATTGGTTATCTGGAGCAATTAGAGATATTATAGGAAAAGTTAGATGGGGCTGCAACACAAGTTATTGGGATTGAGCAATAGTGGATGTTTATATGGAGCAATAGAAGCAGCTATAGGGATAGTTATATAACTCAAACCAAATGACAGCACATGGACCGTGTCCAGTGATCCGAATGCCAAGACAAGGGTGCTAAATAGCACAGGTGCAGTTGCCCATCAGCAAAAGTGCAATTTTATCAGTATACTACCAGTTGGAACATCAATGCAGAGATCAGATAGGTTCAGAACAGGCTCCAATTCTTTATATAATTTAAAGCACTCTTTTGGGTTAGGCACTAGTATCTCACAGTAAGTAAGAGTGCAAGGTATGGAGCTTAACAATCAACAAAATATTTGAGAGAATTCCGGTCAGACCATCCAGACCTGGGCTTTGTTCCATTCTCCAGTGATTTAACACTACTCCTCCTTCTCCGAAATGGGACTTATTATTTTAATATCCAGAGTTGGAACGACTACATTTTCCTACTACAGTTTAGAAACGTTCTGTTCCACAATAATGTTGTTTATAATACACAATTATTCATTTCTTTATCTGTGTTTCTTCATACATCAAAAGTGCCAATAATTCATTTCCAGCTTTAAACATCTGAGGGGCATCTCTGTTTGTTCCAAGATACTGAAGATTCCTGAGGTTGCCCATCCACTTCGCATTGCCCTGAAATTCACTTTTTTGCTTTTGCATCTGAAGGATCTTTGTTAATGGCTCAATAACAATGGAGTGTAGATCAAGCCCTTCCTGCATTGGTATTATGAGAGGATTCCGAGAATTCCTGAAGGTATGACCAGTCCCAGGGTACAAGTTACTGTACATACCATTTCACTGATGTTTTGTTTGTGACTATATCCCACATGACTATAACAAACAAGGGAAAGTTGTGCTCACCACTAATTTTTAAAAAAATAAGGCAATGAGGCTGTGACCACAAAATACATAGAGACAAATGCAAGATCCTCTGCACTCAACCCATTATCAATATATTTAAGACAGTGAGACATTCTGTACATACAGCTACTAAACAATGCCTTACCCTTTAAACAACAGGGATTGTTTGTCCATATATTGCAATATATTTAAGCTGAACAACTACATCACAGTCATCCCATATCTGGCCAGTCCTACTCTCAAATTGAATCTGATTCATTAAGAATTCTATTACTTCATTATACATTTTACATTAAGTTTTACCTGCAACTCAATTGCTGTTTTCAAAGTAAAACTCCCAAACTTGGTTGCCCTTTTATTAGCCACCAATGGGATCACACAAGGAAATATATACTGCAACCAATTGGGGATATCTGATTGCATTTAAAGGCACACCCAGCCTAATTTTATAGGAAAATGTAATTTCAAATCCATGTACCTCCCTTTTAAATAGGACAGATATTACCCAATCATTTCACATGTGTGTTTGCCTTGCTGGGGTGTGCTTTCTGCAAATTGTTTCCATTTATTAAGCGATGTATAGGCTCCTATGGGCACAGAGCAAACCTAGAGAAACCAAAAAGTAAAGGGTTTGTAAAGTCAACAAAGCAATACAGACAGTCTGTTTTCCCTAACCAGGACGGTTTTGCTTCTTCCTTTTAAAACAAATTCACATTGCGAATCCCCAAACAGCTAAGGACCTTCCTCAGTGTGGGCTGTGGGCTCACCTGATCCCATGAATTGGTTTCTATGCTTTTCAGCCTTCAGGGAACACAAGCTTTACGGAAAAAAAGAGAGTAAATCATTACAGTAAAGGTTAGAGGGTGCCAATATATTAGGCATGCCCAGCTATTTAGAATTATAACCCTTAAACCCCAAGCTGTTGCTCTTCTTTACTGAATGTCCCCCCGCTGCAGTAAAATGTAGGATTTTTCCTATAATATAGTCCAGGGCTGCTGCAAGGGGATTATTCAGAACACTGGCATACACCCCATGTAAATGTTATATATATCAAAGAGGAGCAGTGGCTGTGGGTTTAAGTTTATCAATTCAAATTGCTGGGGGTGTCTGACATATTGGCACCCCCAAGAGACTTACATTTTCCTTGCCCTTTAACCCCATTCTACCCATGGCATCACACTGAACCTCCTGAATGCAGATGGGACAAAACCTGCAGAATTCCATATCTATGTTTGGGAGTTTAGTGGGGTATCGTTGGACAGATGACAGGGGAGACTATGGGAGACCGCCTTTCTGTAATTCATAGCTTTCTGGATAACAGATGCCATGGCTGGAATAACAATCATAAACATGTGCATCAAATAATAAAGTTCTACTGCAACTAAATGTCGCTTGTAGGCAAATGTCCCCTTTAAATTAATGGTGACAGAGCAAGTTGTGACCCTGAAGGAGAACAGCAGCTTCTCAGATGGCGGCTGCAGATCAAACCTTGTGGGCACTTGAATAAAGTGACTCAATTACATTGTTGAATGTTCATGTTCATTTCCCTGGCATTAATTAGATGGTGAGTTTGGCTGAAGAGTTTCTTCTCCTCTCTTGGATTCTTTCCTATCAAAGTGTAACTTTCTATTGCTCCATCTCTGTTTCATTTCTTTCTCCTACCCGTGCTCCTGTCTCTCTTTCCCCCTGCACTTTCTCCCCTCTCCCCCCCACTCGTCTATTCTGCTGGCAGTGGGACTAGAGATAGGAGTGGCTTAGCTCCTGTATAAAGTCCACATCTTTCAGCCCAGCGCAGTAAATCCTCAGTCCCCCTGGTTCTTGCTATGGAGAGCAGCAAAGCCAACACTGGTACATTGAGCCTTGAGTGTGTCATTGAGTTTTAACGTTACCTGTAAGCCTGAAGCCTCTGCACCCACTCATTCATCTCCAGCCCAGCAAGTTCACCTAAACGTCATGTCTGGATATTGCCACCCTGCCCTTTTGTTGCTTACTTTGGCAACCCTTGGCATTGCAGAAGATGCTGCCATCCAGTGCCCCCCCTGCTCACAAGAAAAGCTCATCCGCTGTTCGGACCCTGTTGGGTGCCAGGAACTGGTGAAAGAGCCAGGTTGTGGGTGCTGTGCTACCTGTGCTCTCACAAAAGGAGCTCCCTGTGGCGTTTACTCTGCCCGCTGTGGCTCTGGACTCCGTTGTTTCCCCCCCAGGGGGAGTGAAAAGCCACTGCACACCCTCATGCATGGGCAGGGTCTCTGCACTGAAACTGGGGAGATTGAGTCCATCCAGGGAAGTTTCCCAGTAGTAGGTGAGTATTAAACAATGACCAATCCACCTCTAACTGGTTACCCCTAAAATATTTATTTACACTGGGGGTGGGATACAAACAAATGTATTTCCATTACAAATCTCTGTCCATGTTTCATGTTTCACTCTATCAGGATACTGTTTGTATCACAAAATTAATTTTGTCAATAATAAAATAATCGGTTAAAATGTAAAATATACCCGCCAAATATTTACTCTGTATATTCAATTCTATACTAGGAAACTGCCATATTGCTTTTCTGAGCCAAGGTATGTGCAGACCACTAGAGGCGCTATTGTAAAGAATAAAGAGAGAATATTTTGTGGTCACACTTCGCTTTAACCTTGAAGTTTATTTGATGCAGGAGAAAAGTGGTGATCCCTGCTTAGAAAAAACGTAGAATATTTTCCTTCAAGGGAAAAGGCTCTATAGTTTGTTTACTTGAAATGTTAGGTAGACCCTGTGCTTAAATAGGGTATATTTCATCAACAGGAAATGTCTACACAATATGTCATTTTAATCACCTAAATACCCCACTGAATGCGACTTTAATGGAAGGCATTCTATTAAATCAGTTTTAATGAATCTTTGCATGTACATGTAATTACAGCTTGGTTTGCCATTTAAATGAGGCCTTTGCCTTTCCCGGTGCAATCAGTATATTCCAGCGGTTTGTAGAGAATTGCAATGTATGACTCTGTACATAGGACCATGCATAGGGGCAGTGTTAATGTTACTCCTCATGGGGATCTCTTTAATAATGGCTCTGGTTCTTTGACCCATGTGTCGTGAAGATCAACTTTCAAGTTCTCGATATCTGTGCAGCCTTGGTACCGGCATGCTGTCCCACACTGACTGAAACTTCTTTCTGTCGACTATTAATGCTATACTTATGCCTTTATTTGTTAAACTGCATCTCAGCCCTGATTTAATTGTTTCTGGGCCTGAAAGATCTGCGTTTTTCTCCAACAGAGAAGCACAACAATGGGCCTCCTGTTCTTGGTTCCGAAACAGTTGTTTCGCTTGGCAAAGGTTTCTGGGCTGGGAGTGCTATGTCATGTCTGGTTTTGGGCCCTGATCGGAACCCGTGACGAATAAACATTCTACGAAAAAAAGGCAACATTTGGCAATCTTTAAAATCATGCCAAATGATTTTTGCTAATTTCAATTTAAGATTAAGGTTACATGGAGTTTCCAAAGCTGGAAGCCTGTGAGCCTCCATGTTTATCAGATCTGCTGGAGCCATATGCTTATAAAAAAAAACACAGCACTGAGGCAAAGGCTGTGGCCAACATAAGTGACTTGGCCCAACTAAGCTACTCTCTTACATTAAATGATGCCACAAAGTATTAGATGGACATGGCGAGCTTGGCCTCCTTTGGCTTCAGATTGGCTGCTGAGACACTCCTTGGTGCCATACTCTATATGACACCCAATTGTAGATAGGTGGCACAAAGCTCCACCAGAACTTTACAAAGAGTTGCTGAAAGACCCAGCAATAAAGTCACAGTACAGTCTATAACAATGACCATCCATAGGTCATCAGTTGCAATGCCACTGGACTACTTCTATACATACATAGATCTGGCCATAAACAATATTGGCTTGGGTCCTCTCCACTTACAAGAACACAGCTAGTTGTAAGGGGTAATTGCTAATTTCTGCAATCCTATAGGGAAAAAACACGAGATTTGCTAAGGTGCAACATCAAGGGAGGTCTCTGGGCTGCTGTGGTGTAGCCACACATAGGACTTTATTGCCTTGCTGGTCTATAAAGAAATAGTAACGTACCCCCCCCACCCAACACTAGGACAGAGCTGGTTTCATCAGGAGGTGTCTCAGGCTCTTGTGTGTCTTTGTTACACCTGGAAGGGATCCCAATACACATGGAGAATAGACAAACTCCTTGCAGTTACTGCCATGGCTGACATCCATCCAAGAACTCCAACACTGCAAGCTGACGTTGGTCAATAAAAATGACATGTGCATACTATCCTCTCTGATTTTCTCTGTATGGGAGCTGAATATAAGACCAGCAGGGCGCCCCACTACCTTATCCACTTTCAAAGGCAGCTTTACAGTGACAGTAAAAGATTTACTGACCAATCCACTTGCAGAGCTAAAAATCAAACAAGCTTGAAAGGTTTGGATAAAAATCCCATCTGGGTGAGACAAATGCATTACATGCTCTTGCTACAGTATCCCATTCCATGTAACATGCCCAATGGAAGATGTAGAAATTTATGACCAAGCATTTTTATAATAAGAGCCATATGTCTACTAAATGGGTGGAATCAAAGTCAGTTCTCCTTTTCTTTAGAGAAGATTAGGATTTGCCCAACATTCACAATTCAGATAGATAATTGATGGTGGAACTTTTACTTTAAAGAATAATTATATGTTCATGTTTTTTATTATGACTCCAGGTTGAGTTGGCAGATTCCGAGCCTAACAACAATGTTCCCATCTGATATCTGATTGGATATTAAGCAAATATTGATTGGGAAGGTTGGCAAATGCTATTGGGCGATAACCATATTGTGCCACTTTGTATGGAAATCTCATTGGTTCTGGGGCAAGATGAATTTATTGGGGGACCTTGTCCAAGAAATGACAAGAGCATAATAAGTTTATTTCCCCTTGGGGCGCAAAGAGCAATCAGACAGACACTGGCCCCTGAGGAGACAGGTAGGGAGGTGGGAGAAACACTAGACAGAATGATGGAAAGGGAGAAGCTGAAGAGAGAGGCAGGCAGGGTCATAGAAGGAATCACTAATACATTCTTTTTTAATGATATATCATTTTAATGGAGCTACGTATCATGATTCCACAGGCTCTCATATCTATACATCCAAAGAAAGGACACATGATGCATGTGCATATATTTCCTCTTAAAAGAGACTGATCTTTTTTTAACCTGTTCAAGTAAATAACCGTACATTGCACTTGGTTATTGGAAAGCATTTGTTCCCTGGGAAGGAATTTAAGGTTGTTCCCTTCCCTTCTTGTTTGTCATCTGCTGCTACAGATATTTGTATTTATATGATTAACCTTTACTTTGTGCGCTACTAAAGCCTTGCATGTGAAAATCGGGCCCTTACAGATCCAGCCTGAACAGCAATTAGGAGACTGGGTCTGATATTGGAGATGGCATAATGGTGGTGCCAAGTTGTTGCTCCAGGTTCCTAAATTGTCTATCCTAGGAAATTGGTTTCTCTTACATGAAAGGAGCAATGACATGGCACCTGACCTTTTATAAATAGATATTGTTGTGTTTATAACTCTAGCTAGAAGTGGCACGTGCCAGGACCACAGCTTCCTTCAGCCTGATTAAAGGCACTAGAACCCTGCAGTATCTATTTATCTTAGCAGGAAACAAGGAGTGGCCAAAAAATAGCTTCCCCCAGTGTGATAGACATCACTCTACAGCCATTGTATCCCTCTCTCATGTTCTCTGGAGACTTGACATCTTGAAGACAATTGTGCTCAAGTCATACACAGAAGCAGATATTCACACTATACAGTCAAAGGATTTAGGGTGGTGACCCTCAGTAGAAAAATCCCACAAGTAGACTTCTGCAGTGGAGCTGAAGGGTATGGGTGCCATCACAATTGGTTCATGCACAGGACGTTAGAGTGCATGTACTGATTGCAGATGGGCAGGGTCCACTGGACCTAAATGCCCTGGTTAAAATGGGTATGTTATGCTCAAAAGTCAACCTGCCTTTGAATTATTTCACATTCAAACTGTATATGTTAGGGTTAGGGATAAAAAATTAATCTTTGAATAAGCACATTCTCTTCCATTCAAACCAGCCCTGAGTTCTGCAAAACCCAGCAAAACCGCACTGGGTCAACCTATACTTTACCTATGGACCTGTACATGCATATTCCACACATGCATAGAGTTGCGGTAGCTTCCTTGTGCAGAAAATGTGAACAATTTTATACCGTACGTATATTTCTTGGCCAATGGGAAAAAACATTTGTTTGGAGAACTTGGAAAAAGTTATCAACACATTTTTGCCTTTTCCACGTTTTTAATACAAGGAGTGGAATGTTTATAGAGAATTTGTTGGCTTTTTCTGTGACAAGATAAAAGGCTCTTGACGTTCAGGGAATTGGAATGGGAACAAGAGGGTGCTGTGAAATGTTCACTAGAGATCACACACTGCCGCCCTCAAACACTGTAACACTGTAAAAGCAAATCAGATTTTTATTGCTGCAGTCTTAGCAGTGGTTTGAAATGCTGTGGGGTTCAAGAACAGCAGTAGGGCTCTGTTCCAAGCTGATGAGGCCCACCATGTGTTATCTGGCGGCTGTGCATTTTTGGGGATATTTGCACTGCCATTATGCATGATAGCCAGAAGGAGGGGGAGGTTTTGGGCACTTCGACATCATGTATTCAAGTGTCTAAAAAACACATGGTTGGCACTATACACAAAAGTGACCACATATAAAGAGGTTTAAGAATGGCATTAATGTAGGGTCTTGTCTAATGCAAGATGGCATGTGGTTCCACAGGCAAGGGGTCAATGAAGCAATTTTTTATTTTGAAGGACTACATGGACAATAGTTATTCTGGACTTAGGTGTCTTTGGGACATTTCTTTTTGTTAGACCTGGCTGAACCTCGCGCTCAGCTTTATTAAACTTTAACCAGACTCACAAACAGTGACAGTGTCAATGCCCAGCAATACTGAGAACTGTAGCTGTAATCTTGCGGCCATCCACTTCCCTCAAACTCCAGCCTATGCCATAGCAATTTTAGGGCAAGTGTCTAGTTGTTTTTTCAGGCTTCTCTCTTATTTGTTCTGAGTATATTATCATTCTTCCCATTTACTTTTTGTCTCACCTTCATTAATACAAAAATAAAGAAGATGAAGAAATGGATTGTCTGCTTTGTCCTCCATCACTTCCCCATGCATGCTTTATTTGCATCTGCTATTTCCTTTTCTTCTGCACATCCTTCTGTATTCTTGAATAGACCAAACATGCTAAATTAAGCATCTTGTAAAAAACTTTGTGGATAAAATGATTCTGCTAGAAATTAATTTGTTTTGTAAAAAGGGTTTGGTGCATTATTCAGGAAGAGAAAAAAAAACCATGGTTATTGGTATTAGAACTTTTCTACAATGTAGACCCAGGAAGTGATATTGGCCATATTGGAGTCCAGAAGGTGTTTTACCTTCTGAGAGAATGTAGATTTAACCTAAGCTAATTTGTTTGTGTTATACCAATGAAATGACAGATGTATGATGTGCAGCAGATGCTCCCATATCCTCTGTTAAACGATGATACTTATTGGTTGAGGGCTTAAGCTCTAGTAAAAAAAGTTCAGACATTTAAATGTATATTACTATATTACTTAACCGAAAATCTTGAATAGCAAAAAAAAAAAGGTAGTTCCTAAAAGAACCTTTAAGGATAGAGGGGGTGTGTTGGATATTGACAAAGAGTTTTATATATGTAAGTCTTTACTGGTTGAGCCATTGAACCAAGAGTCAATAAAAAATGATACGCACAATCAAATCTTTGAAAGCATCCATGTACCAATGAACATATTTCTACTGGAATCACAGGACAGCCCATAATATTGACAATGATGGATACCGATGGCAGTAGCAACCCCTATTGATCATAGAGTGGAAACACCTAAAGCAAATAGAAAAAAAAATAATCTATGCAAGCTGTTCATTCCTTACATATAAATATTGAATACTGAAAAGCAGAGACAAATACACAGATAACTATTATAGTGCAGAGTGTTTAACATACTCAAATACATTTTGGGCAAAGTGGTTGATCTTATAGGAGCGTATCTGACCTTGTTTTGTTGACCTCTCCAGATAGGACATGACTCTGTATTGTTTGTGCCAGGGAGCAGAGATCAGGCCTCAGTGGGGACAGCAGTCAACGGTGATAGATAAACCACATGGTGAGGCATAAACAGGGAATATTTCCCTTATTCATGGCCTCATTATTATCAGGTTTTTCCATTTTTATTTCTGCCTTTACAATTAAAATGACTGGATGGAAGCTAGATATATTTACCATTTTCAGATATTATGTTATTCAATGAGAGAGGGAACCAGAGTAAGCAGTGTGAGCAGTGCTAAGGGAGAGATATTTCCTTGGAGATTTTCCTAAGGAAGTGATATTATGCAAGTTTAGTTTTATTGAGAGCACATAGAAAATGGTGGAGGGATCCTGGTTGGTGAACGGCTGGGACCAGAGAATAATTACAGGGTGGAAGTGGGAGATTGGAAATTAGTTTGTGGGAACTGAAGGCAAAGAGTAAATCTTAACTCATCAACATTTAAAGAGTTAGAATTCCTTTGTTTCACATTTTAAATAACTTCCAAGTCTCAGTCTAGAAAAAGCCAAATCTATATTAAATATCATGACTGGAGCATTTTTCTAGTTGACACATAAATTATTCATATTAACCGACTGATTATTACAAGTGTGTCATGTGTGTCAGTCAACACATAAGAGAACGATCTCTTTTGTTCTTTTCTCCCAGCCCTGATTGTTAATAAGCTGGGATATATATCTCTGCAGAGCCCCTCCAGAACCTCACCCCCTATCCTAAAAATATTGTAAAAAATTGGGTTTCCTCCCTTTAGGAAATTCAACAACTTGTTGTCTGCTTCTGGGACTGAGAAAGTCTATCCCTCCAGAGGGAGATATATGGAGGATTAAATAGATAAATGGAGTATAACAAGTAGAGGTTATGATGATTACCAGGAGGCAAGATGGTGGAATAGAAGGACACATTTTATCCAATATTCATCCAACAAAATATGTAATAGGAGGAGTTAAAGGAATAGAAGAAGCAACATGTGGGAGTTATTTGAAACAAATGGGATAAGAAGTGGTATGGAGCAGTAGGAGTTGCTATAGTAATGGTAGAGGTTGTAGGTTATTTGCAGTAATATGAAATGTTACAGGGTGAAGTTATGACAAGCAACACTAACAGTTAAAATGTATTATAAGGTGCAATAAGAACTTAAATGGTTCAGAAAGTAAGGATCTTACATGCAAAAATAGGAAGCATTACATACTTGTCAAATTCAATTCCATCTGGTAAATTGCTGATGAGAAATTCTGTATAAATCTCCCTGACACTCTATAACAGATCTATAAAAGCAGACATGGTTAGCTACATGCAGGAGGAGGAGGAGGAAGGATATGGTCTTTGGCTTGCTCGGCAGCTGGAGATTGAGGAGCAGTGAGAGTTGGAGCTGGTCCACACATTCCTCGAGTTTAAGGCAATAAAGCTTCAGCAGGGAGTAATATGCAAGGATTTCCTGGATATCAGAAGGAAACTCTTAAGGCCCGGCATGGGAAGAAAGAGTGGAGTCAAAGGTAAAGGCGAATGGGGAGAACAGAACATTTTATGAAAAAGTAGAGGTGGTGGAGGGAAGAAAAGGTCAGTGGAAAAATAAAGGGACATGGTCTATATGAGATGGATAGAAGGGACAAAGTATGAGAAGAAATAGTGATATTATGAGGGCACTATGAAAAACCTTTTAGCACAAGACCATATATACATGAAAGAGAAGAATTTTGGCTAGAGCTGAAAGTGAGAAGGATGGGGATTGGAACACAAGGCTGAAGAATTCATTAGAGGAGATCATTTCATAGAAATTGGGTTCCTGGAACAGGGTCAGAGGTGGGAGAGTAGAGGCGTAAGATGCGGGATAAGGGACTCGGCAAAAACATGCAACAATGCTTCACTGTCTTACGATGCACGTTGGCATAAATGCAGCTAAGTCTATTTAAGTCCAAATTCAGTCACTTTGTTACAGATATATTAGTAATAAAAGGACTGAATGAAGTCACAGCCTGAAAACGACAATAGGGTCAGGAAGACTGTTCCTCCCCAAGGAGGGAGACAGAGAAGAAAAAAATAGCAGATCTGCATCTCATTGAATTTCATTTTACGATGACAGAGACACAAGTAATTGCTGCATTACTCATATTATGGATGACAGTACTAGGGACTCTCTCTGGGTTAAATCTGTTCACAGACTTCCAGTCCCCAACAAGTTAAAAATGTTTACATCCTCCCTTGTTGCCCATTAAGGATGGGAATCACTTGCCAACCTGGCTGAATTCCAGCATCAATCTGCGAGATTACCATCATGCATGGAAGTCACGCCAGTTCTGCTCAGCTCGAGAAATTCTTGGACCAGACATCACCTTCTGGAGAACCCGTCAGACTTTCCATGAGGTCATGAGGAAGCTGGAGATGAGGAACAGCAGAAAGTAGAATGTTTTGGAGACAGCAGAGCTGAAGGAAGAAATGGGAGCCAGAGGTGACCTTGTTAATACCTTAGACCCAATACTTTTTTTTTTCTTTGGGATTTTAAGGGTATAACACCAGCCTCTGTTCCAGCAAAATAACGTTATACAGGACAGCATACTGTACCATTACATAACTTGTGTAACAAGGGCTGGATTATACATTTATAATTAGGACATTGGAAGGGTAGAAACAGACTGTGTGTCCTGCAGGGTTTTTGTTGAGTTTATAGTGTTAGCTTGTAGACTAACCAGCATAAAGGCAGTTTTCTACTTTTATCAGCTAGAAAGAACTGCTAAAATAATTTCCCTTGGCTTTATGCTGTATTGATGGCCCCTGTATTGATGGCCCAGTATGTGGACCTGGGTCTCTGTTACATGAGTAACAATAATTAGCTATAGGTCAGACAGAAAACAACATTTCCAGCCCAACCCTGACACAATATTAAGTTTTTTAAGTTAATATACAGATAATATTAATGGTTTTCTATAGCTGAATTAAAGGCAAAGCATTATATCAGACATAGGATTCCAGTGCCATCCCATGAGGGACAAATCTTATGCCTTAGCTACCACCTATATGTACCCCCTGCTCTGCACTGACTCCATAGTCCAGAGCTGTCCTGTCATCGCATAATTGTCAACAATCCAAAAAATGTAACTAGGAATTTATTTTCCCAAAATATCTAATGGTATGCTTGTTGTTGTGAAGTGCAAGGAAATTTGGTACACATCTGTCATGTCGTGCTTATTAAAAAAATACAGAGAAAAGCCTGTACAAAGGTTATTTGAGCTGGCAATCATACCAAATAGCAATGTTTTATTGGTGGAAGTCTCATATAGAAGTGGCATCATCATAAGCATGGATATATTCATTGCAATAAAATTCAACTTCTGATTAGAAAATACAAGGCACAGTAAGTTCTTAAAGGACCAGTAATATCAGCAAATGAAAATGCCATTAAACAAACTACAACTGGAGTCTGAATTGGTAAAACGGGGGCCTCTGCGCCATCTTTGAGAGAGAGAGAGAGAGAGAGAGAGAGAGAGAGTTTCCCATCAAAATGTAGGGTTAAAACTACAAAAGCCTTGAGGATTTAATCAGTGAAAACCTTCTAACCAGATGTGGCCAACTTTCACAAAATCTGATAAAATAACAATAAAGGCACCATGCAGTCTCTTCATTTGTCTTAAAATTGGAACCTTCAGGCACACAGTACACAAATGAAGACGCAATGGAAACAATAAGAGCTTTTTGAATATCTTGGTTCTGTTTGTATTTCATGATACAAGGTTTTTCCAGTGCAAGTGTTCCAAGCAGACAGAATCACACTGTGAATGCGATGGAGTTCTCAAACAGCTAGTCACAAAGAGCTCATTGGATACATGATTACACCAGCTACATTTTGGGTGGCACTGGCAGGAACAGAGAATCAAATTCATAGCCTTCTAGCAGTGTCTACTGCCAAGCTGATATTTCAGTCCACAAAGCAAACTTTTTTTGCAGAAAACAAGTATCAACAGCTATGAGTTCTCCAATGGAAAGCCTTCTATTGGTAGCATCTCCAAACAAACATTTCCCTCACACATGGGACCTCGGAATGGTTTGCAGCTTTAGATTTGGCATCAGGCTAAACAACACTCAAGTCGTTTTGTCAGAGCTTTTACAAAATTTTGGATATTTGTTCTCCATGATTCAGTGTTGTTACCATGAAGTGTGTCAGATCGGACATAGTATGCAGTGGTACCGAAACATCAACAGCAGCTGAATTGCTATCATGGCCTCATTGACTTATACCTTATTTTACATTTAGTGGACATTATTTTTCTTCTTCTGTAAAGGTAACATATGTTTATAGGTTTATCAGGATTTTGTGCAGTGGTATGCCAGTTGCCTTTATAATGTCTTTGGTGCCAACATGGCAGTTTGTTTTGTGGACACCATCAGAAAATGGAGCTTATTGAGACGATGAGCCATGATTGACAAACCAATTTCCTCTTTTTCAGGGTGGAGAAGAATCACCAATATATTAAAAACAGCTTGCCTAAATCTGCTTTTCATGCAACAAGACCTCACACAGACAGCATTCCTCTAAATCTCTAATGGAAGGAACCTTAAAATTTTCATCACTTTTGTAAAGATACAAACCGGTGCCAAGGCAATCGTCCTAGGTAGACTTAGCTATGTACTTTTGGCTATTATAAAAGCTGCTTTGGCCCTCCGAAAGTGCATTTAGCACATGGTAGCACCCTCCTCTTTCAGTATAAGCCCATGCTGTGTCTCATTTATTCTTTGAGAATTTGGTTTTGTTTTTGGCACAAATGGCTGTGGATCACCCTACAATATTTTTACATGAGCTGTTTGTGGTTTGTTTTCTCTTTCTTCTCATTTTCTTCAAATGATCTGTCTTTTTCGTGTGAGAAATGTTGGCTCAATGGTTTCTGTCTATTGCCTGTGGCCATGAGTCTCATATCCCCTGGCTCTAGTCTTGTATTTTTCATTGTTTGATTACCATTGGAATAAGGAATTGCCAGATACAGCTCATTCTTCTAGGCATTCAGTATTTTTAGAAAGTGCAAGATTGAGCTGAGATTACTGCATGAAGCCTGCGGTGTCTTGGTGTCTATATAACGACTTACATTGCTACATGTTGTTCACTGTTTTATTGCTTAGTCAGTCTGGACAGTCAACAGAGTTCAATGTAAAGTATTCATCCAGTCAGGTAATGCTAGATGTTGGCACAACATGACTACTTTATAATTTTATTAAAAACAAAGCTTGTTTCAGCTTTTTAAATTATTTAAAGTAGGGTTATCCAAGCTATGGGCTTTGTAGCACTGTGCTCCACTGAGCAATATAGAAAGAAATAGCCAGTAGAAAGAAAGAGTGGCAGCACCATGGCAGCGTCTTGGTGGACCAATGCATGTGCCATACATAGGGGTGGTACTTTGGTCTTCTGACTATTATGAGACATTACTCTCAAGTATAAGCAGGGTCTCTATCAATGCCCTTCAAAGAAATCTATCTGTCCAGTTTACGTGCAGAATTGTTGAAAGGTAATCTAAGCTCATCTTCCCAACTTGAAATTGCCCCCTTTCTAATATAATTTCCTTAATTTCTCCACTCCCCAGTTCTAATATTCACCTCAACAATACCTCCTACCTTTCCCCTACATTTTGTATGAAGAAAGTGAACTGATTATTGGTCATTCATACCATGCTTTGCACATTTCAGTAGCAACTGTTTCACCTTCATAGAACCTAGAGGTATTTCAAATGCCCCTTCCTCTCCAAAAGATTTTCCTTTGTATTTCTTAGATAAAACACTGCATACTCACTGTTCTGGGTACAGTTTGTTCTATGGAGACCAAGCACAAAAAGTTATTCAGTAGCAGTGCTTTCAGAAACAGAATGGTCTGGATGCATTAGTCAAGAGAATTCCAGCATTAGTCAGGTTAATAGAATATCAGAATTCCAACAAAGAGTGTCTATTGAATATGGATTACTATTGAATTAAGTAATCAATTAGGAGTATAGCACAGAGCAAACATGGCTGTTCCTGTGCTTCTTTGCACATGTGCATATGTTCTACCCATAAACAGTTTTATTATTCCATGCAATAGGTGGTACCTCATGCATTCATTAGAGCAGTGATCCCCAACCAGTAGCTCGTGAGCAACATGTTGCTCTCCAACCCCTTGGATGTTGCTCCCAGTGGCCTCAAAGCAGGTGCTTATTTTTGAATTCCAGCCTAGGAAGCAGGTTTTAATTGCATAAAAACTAAGTGACATACCAAGTAGAGCCTCCTGTAGGCTGCCAGTACACATAGGGGCTACCAAATAACCAATTTCAGCCCTTATTTGGTATCTCCAGTGACTTTTCCATGCTTGTGTTGCTCCCCAACTATTTTTACATTTGAATGTGGCTCATGGGTAAAAAAGGTTGGGGATCCCTGCATTAGAGTATCATGTCATCTCCATTTTGACTCAAAATACCTTTTATTCCACAGATGAAGACCACCCCAATATAAGCATTAACCCATGTGGTCCACAGGACAGGACATGCCTCCAGAAGCATCATGCCAAGACATACCGTTTCCAGGTGCAGAGTGGAAGGCACTTTAACAAAAACACCAACAATGCACCCGTGTCAGAAATCCACATGGTGAGACACGCTGCCCAAATTTATACAGCTCAAATAGGAAATTATGCTCCATTAATACTTGCCACCTATTTCTGTATGGTGGAAATATTAAATTGCACATGTGTTGTTTTTGGCAGCCTGGGAAAGCTGTTCTGTTTCACTTTTCACATTAGCCAGGCACTGTACAGAAAAAAGACTAACCAGAGAAAAAATGTTTAGGCACAAAATTGTGTGTTTTACAGGTAGTATTAGGGTTCATTGCAACAGCCCATAGGTTCAATAGACCTATGACAGCAAGGTCCAAATCTCCAAATCTATACCAAGAACTTCTCATTTGTTTGAACTTGATAAGTTTGGTTGAACTGGAAGCTTCAACAATGAGAATCACCCCTTATAGCTCCAATGTTCAGTGACTGAATTCAGTTCTTAGCCTAGTGACGCATGCAGTCTGTATTTTCATGCTAGAGCCAATGGATTTGAAAGGGATCTAAACCCAAATAGAAACTGATCCTAAACATACTCACACTATTCCCATAACCACTATTATTAGTGGTTTCTGAAATATTAGTATTTAGCTGCTTTAGACTGCTAATACCAGATGTTTTGCTAAGCAGAATTCTTGGGATTATTGTTAGTTTACAGTCATTTTATGTCTGGGTTTAGATCTCCTTTAAATAGCCCTTTATCCACCAGTATACTTTTAGTTTGTGGGAAAAAAGCATAGATCCCCCCCATGGGAAGTCTATGTGAAAACAGGGGTGAACATACAAACAGGAAAGGCATGCCATAAATATAATTTGCAAATTGCAACTGGGAAGGAAGTCTACAAAGTTCCAAAAATGGCTGTGAGCTGACATTTTCTTTGCACTTTGCCCATTGCTTTCCTCTCTCGTTGAATTGCTGCAGGTCGTCTGGACTCCCCTTTCTGCACAACCAAATTTTTTATCTGTTGTTAATTACCCTTTAAAGTCATGCCATATTAAATGTTTGTATTTAATGTCACCTTTAGTATATACATATGGATGCCATTAATTTACCAGATTCCCCACTCCCGAAAAATGGTGCTTGCAAACTTTTCCCAGGCATCATTGTCTATTTACCCAACAAGACAGATGTTTTTGTATGGACGACCCCATAGTCATTATTAGAATCTTTGTTTACTCATAATTGATAAGGTCACTTTGCTCTAGGAAGGACTGAAAAACATAACATTCTTCCCAAGTAATTGCATGTCAACAGTCAGAACCTCAGGTTGAAGCCCTCATTTACTATTCAATGGTCCAAAACTGTAGTCTTTTCCTTGTACATAGTCTTTTCCTTGTACATGGTCATACAACCCATGATACCATATTCCCTAAAAAATTACAATTATAATAAATGACCAATTATATCCTACACTGGGTCTGTGTTAAAACTACAGCCTTATCAAGCACTAGCCCAGCAGAAAAGTGTCCTGGGAAAAGTTGTCTCTTCCCAGTGATGAATGATTAGCGTATTGTTGATCACTTATTACTTGGCAGGTAGGATATGTCTTTGTCATTAGGTCATGGTGTTCCTGTGTTGAAGATATTCTTTGTCTAGATCACATTCTTTACCCACACTTTTCCAGCTCATGTTGAGTTCTACTGAAGGCTGCCAGATGCTGCAGGCCTTTTTCTTCTGGATGCAAATTTAACATTTCATTTTGACCTGGTTTTCTGTAGGGTTTGTGCCAGAAGGATCTACACAGAGCTCTGGAGAAACTCTCTGCATATCAGACCAGAACCCAGGAGGATTTCCTGAGTATCCCTATACCAAATTGTGACCGCAATGGGAATTTTAACCCTAAGCAGGTAAATATGGTCCTCAAAAGGGAGGGAAGGGGGCTATTGCTTGGTGCATTATTTATAATCTCACCTAAGAAGTCAAACCCCCATGCTTTCCCCCGCTCTACCCCAGTCAGTGTTTACCTCTCATGGCATGGCCCTGACCAATTGTCTGCACAACTCTAAAACAATGAGCTGAACAAAATAAACCCAATCAGGGTTGGACTGGACTGCCAGAGAACCAGAGGGTCTTCCAGTGGACTCCAAGCCCTATTAGACCCAAGTCTGATTAGTACTTCCATATTTTCATCATAAGTATTCATAGCCTCTGTATCATTAAGCACTGTCTTTATCTAAGGATGCTATAAAATATACCCACACCTTTCTTATAAATAAAATATATATATATATATATATATATATATATATATGTGTGTATTAAACCTATACCATTAACAATATCTATATCTAATTGCTGTGATTGTGGACCCAGGGTATCAAGTTCTCGTGTACCAGTTTTTTTCTGCCACCCTTTCCTTACAGTGTCACCCAGCTCTCGATGGACAGCGTGGGAAGTGCTGGTGTGTGGATCGGAAAACAGGGGTGAAGCTCCACATTCCGTATGATCCTATCCTGGATGCAGACTGTCAGCTGACATCTGAGAGGGGAAAGGAATGAAGGGGCGTCCACAGCATATTTGCCCCTCAAAGAATTCTAATAAAGGAATCCAACTCTTAAAGAACTAATCTTGACAACCATACAGAAACCAGCATCACAAATGTAACCTCATCTCTGCCATATGGACCTGCATGTCCTTTGGGACTTTGTATCCAAAGTGCTGCTGCCCATATGACAATGAATGGGTTATTATACCACTTGAAGGGTAATGGGGGGTATATTATGTATTTCTTTTATTTAATTGATATTGGGTTTTAAGGCATCTAGGAACAGGTTGGCCTTAAGTGGGTGGGATGATGCTTAGCACATCAAAAAAAAATCAGTGTACAGTATGTTCATTTTGTGTGAGTGTGTGAGTCAGCATGGAGTGAGAGGAAGAGAGGGTTTATGGGAAGTGACTAGAGGGGCAGTTAGAACAATTTGATTGCTTATGTTCCGGTTGACGATATAAGGCGTGGAACAGTAAGCTGATCTATAAGGTAAGCTAGTAGGAATAATAGGGAGCAATAAGGAGCATTATTAGGGTGCTTTCATAGGGATCACAAAGCTAAAATTTCACTTTTTTTTTGCTACAAACTATGCAAACATGCTTATGTTACCAAGGCTTTTGATTTTTGCCAATTCTAGTATTTTTCTCTGTGGCTGCCGATAACAACAGTTTATTTGCTGGGGACCAATAATTAAAAAAAGAGGGGGACAGAGGCATCCCTTCACGTAGATCAAGATGTTTTCATCTTTTAAACCAGGGCAGGCTTTTAAACCATCAAGAACCAAACAGACACTGCAAGGCATCGACACCACTAGAGTACGTGGCAGACCAAAGGCAATGTAGCATCGGAGTGTTTCAATGTACATATCTACTATGTTTGAAATTCAATGTGAACAATAAAGACACTGTTACATTATTTCTTACCATCCTCTATGTAGTCATCCCTCGTCAGAGACCATAATTAGCTTCATGAATTGCTGTGTAAACATATACATAAGCAGGTTAATATGAAACAGACCATAGAAAAGAAAAAGTGAGTTTGGGGATAATGCACTCCCTACTGAAATGTTAAAATGGAAAATGTAATATCAGGGCCCAGTTTCCCCATAGCAACCGACTGGGTCTTTTGAAGGCAAGTATCTACTGTGGGGTGCTAAACCTATAACATGGAGTAACCCTGTACTTTATACTTAAAGAACAATGGGAATCACATTGGAGATCTGTAACCTGAGCCATGGAAATTATTTTTATCATCCTTATAGTTTAGAGAAGGGGGTATATTATTCTGTTTCTCTACACATACCACATGATCAGGGGCCAGACACAATTATAAAAACGGTTATTTGAACTCTTAAGCAGTCTGGGGCTATGAAAATCTTTTGGAGCATCACATCTGGTCCATGGATCTCCAGCTGGACAGCTTTGCTCTGATAACAGTACTTCTATTTTACCCAGTTTACCACTATGAACATGCAATGAGTAATCCGAAGAAATATTTCTCCTCTAGCCTATTAAAAAGTCAGTACGCACATTTATTTTATTGCCTTATAGAAGCATTTTAATATGAATCTGCAAAACAAGTTTCCTCTGACTGTTCACTTTCATTCCCATCCCCCCAAATACAACTAATTTGTTCAAGATGGCAGAAATGACTTCCATTCATGAGCATCTTTATGCATGAGCGGAATCGTGTGTGTAAGGCATGTTTAAACAATGCCATTCACAGGGTGAATTAGTATTTGCCAGTTACTGGTTGGAGTTATCCGAATGGAGAATAAAAAATGCAAAGGCTTATGGCACATGTAGGGGGTTTACAGTAGTCGAATGCTTTTGGGCCTAGAGTGGTTGTCAACCTGGGAGAAAGTGGAGATTGTACCTTCAGTCTCTCCTAGACCTTATTCTCTGCCATTTAATTCACAGTCCTTCCACAGGGCCCTATCTGTGACTTGTTTCTTAGGCAAAAACTCAGCCCTAAAAATAACCTTTGAACTTCAATCACTGACTTTCCCCATTTATTGCTTTCCCATTTGACTCCAACTACCCCATAACCTTTAACTGACCACTAGAACAATGGTTCTCATCTCTTCCCTACAAGGGAAGACAGAATCTATATTCTCTTCGTTCACCTTTTATCCCTTCTTAACATCTCTCTTTATCTGGATCCCCAATTAAACAACAACCCCTCATATTTTCAAATTTCCAAACTAAACAACCCCCTGTTCCTAGCCTTATCATGCCCTGTTGTTCCCTAGTCTTTGGACTTTCTCCTGGGGGGGGGGGCATTAATTTTACAGAATTTTATTCAAACACAGTTTTGTAGGTCACTGATCCTACGGCACATCACAGTCAGATCCTTCTCATAATTCACATTTGCATACATATGGTTGAGTTTTCTCCAGCATTGTGCCGGTTAAGATTGTCCCTGGGCTCATTCCATGTCTGGGTGTCCCTGAGAGCCTCCTCATTCAGAGGCGCCAGCACTGGATTCGTTTGGACTGAGATGGCCTTGGGCTAAGTCTGGCATCCTTTATACACTGATATTTCATATATATATATATATATATATATATATGCAGCTCTGAGAATGCCAGAGATTTAAATGGCATTCCTAAATCTAAGCCCTCATCCTTCCTCTCTTCTGCCCTAGGCCTCCATGTTCCTATTTTTCCTTTCTACTTCATTAGCAAATTCCAAACCTTACCCTTCTTTCAACTTTCTTTGAACAAACAGGGTTCAAATGAGACCCAGAGCATGTGTTGGCCGTGTGCTAGGATGTTCACAGCAGACACACATGTCTCACATAAGAGCTGGGTGCTTCGTGATGCTGCTAGATACCAGGGTAATGGAAAGACATAGAATCAGATCTATAAATGTTTAGGGTTGCTAATAATGACTTTTTACACATAAACGCCTGTACAGCTACCCTACAAAAGTGGTTCGACATTTCAGTGGGAGATCCCTTCCATCATAATGATGTCAAAGAGATGGGTTTCCCACCCAAAATGCTGGATCTGCACCTTTCACATGTGGTTAATAATGAAATGCCAACAACCATTTTTGTAATTGTAAGTTTCACTTGGATTTTTCTGAAGCTTAATTTATATAAATAGTGAGACTGCAAGGATTTGCCCATGTGACCCAGAGAGACTAAACAGTCTTATGTAGCTGCCTTTGTAGACATTAGAATAACTTTCCAGATAAGTCTAGATTCATAAACCAAATATTTCAACACCTCAGCTTAACTGCAGCTCTAATGGTATTGCTTTTGGCAAGAGGGAGGCTGCCCCCAACACAGGTGGTCCTTCAGTTCCCAGAAGGAAAGGTGTTGAGCCACTATCCAGGGAAACAGTAATGGAGCAGGACATCCATGAGCCAGTAATCCAGCCACATTCAGGAAACGATTAAACAGAAACGTCTGATCAGAGGGCTGCACGGTTAAACAGCAACAAAATGAGGAAGTGACAAAAAACATTAACCCCAGTGGTCGCTACGGAATGCAACTGGCTGGGCAGGAGAAGTTGGTGGCATAATGCATTAGCGAACCAGAAGCAAACAAAACCCTGTTATAAATTACCCCATGTTTGTATGGAAACCATTTGCCTTTTCTTACTGGAGTTTAAATATTGGGTCTGGGTAACTTGTATTCTTCTTAGAATCAGTCATCTGCATATGTGATATAGTGGTTTGTAGCCTGTAAGTGGAGCCCAGCTGAAATAATTGACATGGAACACCCACGTCTTCATCGCCTGTATTGAAATTTCAAGTGCATCCAGTAAACCACAGGCACTTTCAGAAATGGCCTTGCCTTGCCTGGCTGCTTGTACTCCATCAGCAATGCCAAGAATTTCTCAAAGTCATTGGAAGTTCACTGCAGTCCCAAAAAAGCTGTCAAAATCTTATCTTCCACTTTATTGCAAGTCATGAGCCCGGCACTTTAAATAATATACTTAGGGGTCGTCACAAACCATCAAGCAGAAAAAGAGGGGCATGTAATGAGAATTCTATATATATATACAGGCAGTATATTGTGAGCCAGTCCTTAAGCTCAGGTAAGTGCAGCACAGAGCAGGGGCTGGGCATCAACAGAGAAGAAGATGAGGAGCTACTGGGGCATCTTTGAAGGGCGCAGATCTTCACTTAAAGACTGCGGTCGACCTAGGGTTAGTGCAGAGCCCAGCAATATGAGTAGCATTTTTACCCTACTTCATTTGTAAGGTTTAGTTCTCCTTTAAAGCAAGAACAAACATTTCTGTATACGTCATATAATGTCTGGAGTCTTTAATTAGCTCTGCAATGATCACATCCCCTCGTATCTCTGAAACTATTTTCTCCGTGATTCAGATACATTGCACTTTGTTCTCCCTTGTCAGAGCCTCTTCAATTGCCATCATAAAAAACTCCTTAACACAAAACATGCTCAAACAATAAAGTCAGACGCCTCCAGACAAGTATATTTCTGCAAATAATAATATAAAAGATCATTTAAAAACAGACTGGAACTGTTTCCATAGTAGTGTACAGTGCTGGTGTCAACAAAGTCTCCTAGATTATTGCAATTATTATCCACGTAGACATTCTGCAACTTTCTACAGAGAACATACAAAAATCTCTGCTGCAGTGGAGTTTACAATCTAATCTGATGCACTATGGTCAGTTGTATCTGCAGCCAATTAACCTGCCTCTATGTTTTGGGGGATACCCAGAGAAAACTTGCCCAGGCTTAGATTTAACTGCTGCTGGTTGATGCTGCTATGGTTGGTTTGCTAGAACTCCAAGATCTGTTCCAAGGACTGTTCTGTATACTGCATATTAACTGCAAATGGGAATAATATTCCAGCCAACAATTTAGTTTAAATATTTATATATATAATTAGATGGGGTATAATTTTGTGTATCTATCCCATGTTGGAGTAAGAAGAATGCCATTATAGACTGAGCATCAAGAACGTCAGAATGATATACAGTATCTATGATTCTTTTTTGGATTATAGTCTGCCTATTATTTTTGGGTGCTGGTCGATTTCTTCCCTCTGGAAATGAATTACTGTCCTTGTTTTATGTTCAGTTATTTGTTTTGGTATAAATAGCAGAATGACCTTAGAGACTGAACCCAGAGAAACCCGTAGCTGTTTTTTCACCTTATTAGCCAGATAGCTTTCTATTTATTTATCTGTTTTTAAACCCTCAGTATTGTGCAAACTTGAGCTAGCACAGCAAACCATTATTTGCTTTCCAGTTTAACCCTCTCAGTGCCCCAGTGCTGCTGGGATATTTTTCAAGCTGGGGAGTTCCATATTACCAGTGATGGAGTTTCAGGCCATAGTAATGACCTGGAAGTCTCAGACATAGGGAGCCAAGGACTGGACCAACACTATTATTATTATTGAAGTGCTTATCTATTGATAAGAGCATTTTTCCAATGTGTAAGTGCGTACAGAAAGTTTGCCTACGCTAGGGTGTGTATAAGGAGATGTAATTCACGTCCCCTGCAAATTCTTCCTGCATGACTCTATTATTTTATCTTTTCAAACCATCTCCAAGCCAAGGCATCCCATAAAGAAGCTATTCACCTTCTCAAAAGCTATCGACTTTAAATTGCACCAATAAATCAATAAAGGCAATGAGGTCCAAGATTGGGCTATGGGCAAACATTGCACTGTTTCACAAGTTGGGGTGGTCATATCACTTTAAAACAATGGTGTTCTGCAAAGTGGTCTATGGACATCTTGGAGAGTCTTAGCTATTAGGTCAAACATGGTGCATAGGACCCTAAAGGAAAGCACCCCAAAGTGTGTCACTTACATGAGTGAATTGAGTATATTATCCATCATAGTAATAATGAAATGCCCTAATTATGTACTTTAGTTCAGAAGTGCCCTTGTTATGCATTCAGTGCAGAGGCTGCTTTCAATAACAACACCCCCACCCCTAACAGATCATTCTCTGCGGACACAGACGGGCGCAGCAACAGAACAAGTGGTTCTATAAGCATTACTCATCCACTTATTGATCTACCTGTCCTCTTGTGACCAATCAACTGTTAGAGAAGGCAGCCTAGTGCATATTTGAAGATAACTGCCCTGGCACTATTGCTCAGATGTAATCCTCTGAGCACTTTAAGATGCAAGCTTACTTACAAACATCACCCATGGCTATTAATAAATACATTACACTATGCTTAATAATAAATAGAAAAATTAAAAATGAGCATGGAAGAAGGTGCAGTAGAAAAAGCTGCTCAGACTGATCTTGTGATCCAACACAGTCTGTTACTATATATGGTACAGTGACCAATGGTGCAAAAAGTTAAAAAGTTTATTGTTAACATTTTGTTTTTGACAATTATAAACCCTTCTTTGAGGGGGGGCTCAGTTCTCCCAGGTCTAGTCATATTCCACAAGCCTTCCTTAAAAACTTCCAAGAAACTTCTGTAATGTACGCAGACGCAAAACTGGACTGTGAGCGATGGAAATGTTGGACTACTACGATGCTTAAAGAAAAGACCTAAGCAGTCTTGGAGGCTTGCAATACCAACACAAGGTATTATTTATTCTTACTGATTACTTACTGATTTCCCATAAACCAGCACATTGATGAAAATGGATTGTTAGCCTCAATTAAAGATAAGCAGTACACAGTGTCGGACTGGGATCCCAGGGGCCCACCAGAAAGCCTTAGGCTGAGGGCCCACTTTCCAAACTATTATACCTCCTCTCCTCACTCAACCTTTATGTTCTCCTACTCTCTTTTCCTTACATACTGTACTATACTCTATTCTTCCATTATTAAGCATCTTTTTTCCTATAAATAGGGAATGACCATGAAATATGCAAAATTTTTAGAAGCAAGAGGCCCACTGACACCTGGGCCCACCGGGAGTTTTCCTGGTATCCCGGTGGGCCAGTCCGACACTGGCAGTACATGATGTAGCTCAAAGGAGAACATCACACAGGTACATAAAATAGACATTGAAAGAAGAGAACGCAGTTCTTGGGAATAGTAAGCTTGTCGTTTTGCCATTGTTATTGCATTTTTTTTAGAAAGTTTTTCTATTATTCAGCAGTCAGCTGACATCTTTGTTTTGAACAGTTGTCAGAAAGACTTCTAATGAGGCTGCATCTAAGATGAAAAACAGCGCTCAAGGGGTTTGAGTTAGAGGAACAAATCAACTTTACTTTCTTGAGCATTTACATCACTTTCTATCTACTTGTCTCCTTTCCTTTCGCCTGTTTGTTTTCAGTGCTGCCGGTGCCAGATGAAGTGGGCCATGTGAGCGATTAGCTTGCAGATGGAGTACCTGCTCGTAGTTAATCATATCCCTGTGCACAAGGAGCTGACGGCAATGCTTTATTAATGTTGAACAGCATGAAACAGAATCTAGGGATTCTTGCATGTTTTATTTAAATGTACCCTTTTGGAATAAATAAATATGGCAAGAGCGAGAGCCAAGGACACAAGGGCAGGAAATAACCTTACAGTTTGCCAATATTTCAAAATCTGATGTGTATGTAGGCTCAGATATTTAGCAGGCTCCATACGAAACTAACCCCCCCCCCCTTCCCTGCCAAACCT
>CM044448.1:1230594-1258319 GCA_024363595.1 Xenopus borealis | reverse complement strand
TGACAAGGACCCCCTTTCCTTCCACACCCTAAAGAGAGTGCGCTTTTCTGCCACTGGGGTTCCCCACTGACTTTCCTCACACACAGTAACTTATACAGCCCCTTTCTCTCACTCTCCCTCCTTCTCTCTCACAGCACTTCCTGTGCAGCATTTCCTGTCACTCTCCCTCCATCTCTCTCACAGCACCTGTCAGCTCACAGGGGCGGGGCCTCCTCTATCTCAGTACCCAGAAACAACTGAGAGGAAGATAAAGACATTCACACACTCTCTACAAATAGATAGAATTTTCCAGAGATTCCCCCACTGTCTACCTGCAAAATGTAAAAGCAGGAATGCAGCTAGTGTTGCCACCTGGCCGGTAAAAATGATGGTTGATCCCAATGTTATTAATAGGGAAAAAAGATAAATATATAGGAAGGCCGGGATTGTTTTTACAGAAAACGTGTCAACCCTTAATGCAGCCCAAACCAAATCAATGTAATAGGAACATTCCAACCCCCCTGTAAGGAGCCTTAGTAACCCCCAAACCACGTCACGTCCCTCACACTGTGACCCCTCACATAATGACAAATGTAATTGACATTTAAGGGAATAAACAAATGCTTCCTGATCCATGGAATCCATGTGCAGCGCTGCTACAAGTACAAACAATAAAAGCCAAATCTTGTGTTTATAAAGGGCCAAGCTCACGGGGCAGCCTGTACTGTGTGGGGGCTCCATTAAGAAATGCCTTTGCTGCTCATAAACCTCCGCTCAAATCACACTTGGAGATTTCACACATTTTCTGTGCCCTGGACCAGTCCTGAGTTGACAGGATTATTATTGTTATATAAATATCAGCAACATTTCTACCAACCCCGAGGCTTTATAGACAGAGTCCAGGGTGTGTCTCCATTATTCTACGTGTCTCTATTGCTGGCAAGCTGATACTGCGTCTTCCTACATTACATCTGGTATCAATACAGCTGCTTCTCTCTGGGGTTATTGGCCTATTGATTCTGGGAAAAATCCTTCATCCATCACATCCAGCCCTTCTCTCACTTATTTCACTTCTGTCCATCTCTGTCGATAGTTAACATACCTGTTGGCATTTCTCTGTGTGTGCCATGAAATCATATGGACCAGTTGCCTCAGGAGTATGACACCAGTTAATCATTGTGATAATAGTTCTTCTGCAAGTTAGTCACTTCTCCAGTGGGCCCTCGCAGGACCACCATCAGGGGGGCACAAATGTACCTGGCCCAGGGCTGAAGGGGGACCTGGCAGTGCTGCACTTTTCAAAAGATCCGGGCCCCCCTTTACAGTGCTGAAGCCGTGCCGCTCCGTTCTGAAGTCTGAAATGCCTGAATGCGGAACTGCCAAACTGTTGAAGTCCAGAAGCGGCAAAAAGACCCGAAGCCACGAAAATATCCCAAGCAGAAGTCCTGAGGCTGCAAAAAGAGGCAAAGTTGAAGTCCTGAAGCCAGCGACGAGTTCAATTCTACTGAACACCAATGTGATTTTTTATTTTTTATTTTAAATCCCCTGGCTACCAATGTATTATTTTAATACTCTATAGGCCCCTACCAGAAAAAATGAAAAACAGGAGCACTCACCGGACCCTGGCTTCAGTGTGCTGCGCATTGCTTCCACACGGTAATACAAATCAAGGTTAATGAAGATGAACGGCGTCCTGCCGCTTCATCAGAAGCAGAACGCCACGCCACGAAACACATCAAGCGGGCAGCCCATCGTGGAGTGACATACTGCTGTATATTTTAATGGATAAAGAATAAAATTTTAATGTTTTTAATATATTCTCCGGCTCAGTGGTGCTCCATTCATTTTAATTAACCTCGATAAGTCCCTACCACCAATGTTTATTCAAAAAAATAAATATTCTCTGGGGCCCAATTTTTTTTAACTTGTAAGGGGGGGCCTGGCACCTATGTTTTTTTTAACTTGTTAGGGGGTCCTTAGCACCACTATTTAAAAAAAAAAAAAATATTCTCTTGGGACCCAATTTCATTTAACTTATAAGGGGAGGCCTTGGCGTCAATGTTTTTTTAAATAATATGTTCTGGGCCCCAATTTTTATAACTTGTGTGTGTGGGAGGGGGTTACCTTTTTTAGCACTGATGTCTGTTTGGTTTGAGTGGGACTTGGGGGCCAGAGTGGGCGGGGCCCAGGACGCCCCAAAAATGTTGTAAGGGGCCCACTTGATTTCTAATGGCGGCTCTGGGCCCTAGGTTTCACCAGTACATGTAGTCAAGGGGTTAGTATGTTATAGAATGGATAATTGTAAGCAACTTTTCAAATGGCCTTCATTCTTTATTATAGTTTATTTGCCTTCATCTTCTGTTATTGTTACTTTTTATTCTTCATCTTTCTATTCAGGCCTCTCCTATTCATATTCCAGTCTCTTATTCAAATCAATACAATGGTTGCTAGGGGAATTTGGACCCTAGGAACCAGATTGTTGACTTGAAACTGCAAACTGGAGAACTGCATTTAAACGACTAAATAACTCAAAAACTGTAAATGGTTTCAGAATATTCCTCTCTACATCATTCTAACAGTTCATTTAAAGGAGAATAACCCATTTCAATATTATAACCATTACTGCGTCAGCTATTTTAGTCATAGAGATAATGGAGGAAAGGTACAAAGGTGGGCCCTGGAGGACCTCCCAGTCCGATGCTGGGTCCAACTCATGGTTCCTGTATATATATATACTATAATGTATGTGAGGGTGTGAGGGTCAGTGTCATGGTTCCTGGAGTATATATATATGTCATAGTCCACCTGATGGGTCTTGTTATACATATTGTATGTGATGAGATTCATATATAGGATTTAGGAAGAACGTTTCCTTGCACAAATGGCCCAAGTTAGATTTTCTAGGGAGGCTTCAGGTAGATTTTTCCAGTGTCGGACTGGCCAACCGGGATACCAGAAAAACTCCCATGGGCCCTGGTGTCAGTGCGCCCTGCTGCTTCTAAACGTTTAGCCTATTTCATGGCCATTCCCTGTTTCTATAAGAACAAAGAGGCTATAAATAGATGGAATAATAGATTATAGTATGTGCAGAAAAGAGACTTGGAGAACAATAGTACTGAGTCTAAGGTTTTTGGGTGGGCCCCTGGTGCCCCTGTCCAACACTGGGGTTTCCTGTGCCCATTCTGCTTTGCTGGGGAGCTCAGCTAATAATGTATATTTTGTCTGCCCCATAAAATGAGCATTACTAAATGCTCTGCACAAAATGCTGATCTGTGCCTATGGAACAATGAATCAGCGATACTTTGCCGTTAATTAATATAAAACCAGTGTTGGACTGGCAGCCACGCGTAACGAGACATTTTCATTGTTCAGCCGGGGGAAATGAATGTTTTGCAGCAGACATGTCCTTGGTTCAAACCCTGCCACATTCCTCCCCATGTCTGTAGAATTCATCCCCGTCTGGAAACCTGTCGACTGCCCCAAATAGAGAGAGAGACAAAGAGAGTGACCTGAGGACAGGGACATGTATAATCCATTTAAAGGGTCCAACCAGCTGACAATGAAACTGACCCAATGGTAGGAATGATTTGAAGTCAATGAGACCTCTAGATGGGGGTCCCGTCACAGCTTCTGGCAGATTAACCCCAATGATATTGTTTTAAAAGGATTTCATTCCCTTGTGCAACGTGAAATGCGTCAGCTGAGAAATAATTTCAGCTTAGGATTGTATTGACAAGTCTATTTCCATGGATTTGCCCCGGGGCCCCTATTTAGCAGCATAATGATCTGATGACCGTGACGTCTTTGAAGGGTTAAATAGTCGGTGTCACGTAAGCGGGCGCATTGTCTTCAATGAACGTGGCATAATGCATGTCTTGTGTTACAGCCATCGGATCTCTCCCATCCTCCCTCTCTCAGCCCAATTTCTGTATCGACACGGAAGCAAACTCTTTGGTTATTTACTTTACCAATGTTTCCTATATATTATCCGGAGCCCTGTTATCCAGAAAGCTCTGAATTATGGAAAGGCCGTCTCCCATAGACACTATTTTAATCAAATAATACATATATTTAGTAATGATTTCCTCTGTGTAATAATAAAACAGTACCTTATACTTGATCCCAACTGAGATGTAATTAATCCTTATTGGAAGCAAAAGAATCCTATTGGGTATTTCATGTTTAAATTGTAAACTTAAGGTATGGAGATCAAAATTACAGAAAACCATCTGGAAAACCCCGGGTCCTATAGCTGCATAGACTTATATCATGTTCACAGACATGAGTTGTGCTGCTATAGAACTACAACTCCCAGAAATCAGGATGTTCTGGTACAGCTGGACAACAATAGGTTGCATATTGCTATCAGTCATTAGGTACACTGTGGTTATTTAATGTATATATATGTATATATATATAATAGCACAGGGATGCTAGAGTTAAGAGTTAAATCCCATGCACCATTGGCTGTTGATATTCCATAAGAAGCCGTTGTGTTTATGGGATCCAGATGGCCCAAGATTTATAGGGCGAAATGTATTTTTCTGTAGATCATTTCACATTACCCTGCACGAACCCAGAGCGAGAGAGAAAGAGGTAGGAGGGGGACAGCACAAGCATTGTAACCTATTATATGCCATTTCAGCTTCATTAAATCCGTCCTATTGTTACTTTGAGTTACAGTGGAGTTTTGAGTCTCCCGTTCATCTCTTACAAAGCAGCAGTTCTGTCACACTTTACGGCTGAGAGTCTCACTGTCTTTATAACAAAGTTGTCTGACCACAGTGGTTTGATTCCATGTGAAACCTACTGTTTACATTGATCTATGTGAGCTCTTTTACAGGATTCATTTGTAGAATGACTAAGGCCAGATAGTCAGGTGCTTTTGCTGTAAGTCTATTCAAGCAGATGGAGCTGTCATGGAGCAGAGAGCTGTGCTGGCCCATGTAGCAGGTCTGTAGGGTGCATATCAGTGGTGCAGACTGGGGCAGTTATGTAGGGGCAGTTCTGTGGGGACACACAGCTGGTGTCAGGGGCAAAACTACAATATAGGGAGCAAGTGCCTTATTATGACAGCGAAGTCCTTTCAACTGTTATTGGTCTACAACTGCCAAATGGTCATGGGATGCTGGTAAGGCAGGGAGCTGGCAATTCTAGTTCTAAAACAACTGGAGGACTGGAGCGGACAAGAGTCCCACTGATCTCTCAGCTTTACCTTATTAAAATGCCTTTGGGGAATGGGACCCTGCAGTGTCTTGTTCTGCCACTGGGTGGTGCAACAGGGTTTTGAGTGGTATCACGGTAATGCATATGGAGGAATGCAATCAAAATCATTAAAGGACAAGGAAAGGCAAAGAAATAAAATCCCATTTTGACTTTCTTTAATGAAAAAGAAACATATCTCCAATATACTCTAATTAAAAAATGTCAACCTGACTGTATGCAGTGAAATTCTCCCTTCATTTACTTCTGTGGATAGGAATTGTCAGACGGTCCCTCAGGGAAACAATCATACTTATGAACAGCAGGGGGAGCCACCGCCTTACTTCCCAGCCATGCAGAACTCAAGCAGCTTTGTTTGTTTCCCTGTTTTGATCATTTATGACGATCCCTAAGCTTAGCCCAGATCACACTGAGCATGTGCACAGTCTTAGTCTTATAGCAAAGATGTATAACAAAGTTACAAGACAACATTTCCCATTAAAACATTACCGTGTGCCATCACAAAATTAAAAAAATAAGCCCTTTTTCGTATTTTATATGTAAAAAAAGCATTTATTGGAAACAATGTTCCTGTGCGTTACAAAAAGAAATGTATAAATAGAACAAATCGGTAATATCAAACCCCTTGTCACAAAGAGTTCTAAGTAATAATGACCCACTAGGGGCAGGAATGAGGATTATAATATACAGATTATAATGTATATATATTATAATATACAGAATTTAGCGGCTGGATGCAAGAAGTCCCCTCAGGCATAATGCAGCTCTCCTCTTAGGAAGCTTCACACCGGAAATGTTAACTAGAGAAACTGATTTCATCATTATTTCTCTGCTTTCATTTATTTCAAATAAAATTAAAACAAAAAAAAAGTCATTAGGAAGGGAGATATATTCATATATAGGCCTCAAGGCAGACTGAAACCTTGGAATAACAAATTAACTTTTTATCTCTTTCACCATATTTTAAGTCCTGTGAGTGCCTTGTTTTACATATGTATAATCATTTATTGGCCAATGTGATTCAGGAACACTTTCCATTGCCGCAGATGAGACTCAGCCAATCGGCATGGAGCTTTTACTGCTCTGTTGCAGGGAACATAATGAAACCTTATATACGGGTGCTAGAAGAATTCTGTATAACACCATGACTTCCTATTTATTCTTTCACTGCTGGCTAATGCATTTATATTGTCTTCTCTTCTGAGAGTATTTGACTGTTTTTTCCCTTGTCTGACTCCATTAGGCTGGAATAGACATGGATATCATTTCCATTTTTGGACACAAGTATGTGCAAAATCAGGGCAGCCCAAGAAGCTGTCATCCGCTGGAACACTAACAACTTATCAGTGCCAAAAAATGATTTGCAATAACACAAGTTGGACTTTTCCTCAAGGCCCTACTGAACTCTCCATATTTTAACTAATCCTAGGCCAGTGCTCTATGTAACCAGGCTCAGGCCCATATAAAGTGCAAGTGAGAAATTCTTCCACCCAAGACTACCAGTCTAATTAGTGCAGATTCAGTTTGTAAACCATGAGCAGATCTACCAATAGCTGACGAGACAAACAGACCAGTCCCAAATGGAGTATTATATAGGGAGATTCAGATCTACTGACGTAAGCATTCTATGCAGAACTCTCCAGTAGCTATCAGCTGGACAATATCTAAAAGAATTGAAAGATTCCCATGGGCCCATTACAGCTTTTCTTGCTGCTGGATTATATTCATTAAGAAGCTTATTAGAGGCGAGGCCGGCTGAATGGCGTCATACTCGGCAAAAACGTGGCACACGTTGTCTGAGGCATCTGTCGGATTCTTTGCCACAAAGCCAAAAATTCTAGAAACAAAAATATAAAAGAATTATATAAATATCAGCTATGGGTCATATTTAGTAAGTAATTTGTACTTTCACTAGCCTGGACTATGGTTTAATATCTGGGTGCTGAGATGTCACCATACTGCACCCCTAAATGATCACATGATAAAGGGAAATTACATTATCAACACAATGCTTGCAGTCACACAATTACTGGGTATTTTTCTATCCAGAACTAGCAGGGTGTTACATGCAAGAAAACACGGAAGAAATCCAATGTCTGGATGTTTGAGGTTCTGTCCTCCGAGAAGCCAAAATGATCTCAGAATCTGTGTTATTGCACATTCCACAAGATGTTCTTTCTTTCTCAATAACCCAGCGAGCGTCTGTCTTGTCTCACACCCAGATATACAAAGTTTCCTCCCCTGTTATGGGACATAGATGTCCATTGTAAGGTCTTCAGCTATTGTAGGTGCACTACTGCCTGATATAAAATTAGGGTTGTCATCTTAGTATTGGCTCAACTCTATGTTTAATAGGCTGGTATAATACTGGCCCAAGGCAGAACAGCTTGAGCATCTCAACAGCAATAACTGATATCCACTGAAGTTTTTTAGTCCTTTTAAATGGAGTTAAAGGACAAGTGAATGGTAGATCATGGAGATACTATTCTATTGTCTTGTCTCTTGCTTAGAGATGCCTTGTGGTGCACTTGTGAAGAGTGACGTTAGACAAGATGGCAGTGCTCAATAGAATACTATAATTTTTCAGCAAAAAGGGGAATCAGCCCAGTGTCTTGGGTCAATTTTTATAACCACTGTGGGATGCATTAAAAACTTGTACTCACACTTTCACAGTTGACAATTTGAGAAAACAATGCCATACATTATGGTGTTATTAAAATATTGGTATAAGATTAACATTTTCACATGTTAATACATGATGAGCTGGCTGGAGCATTCATTATTTTTGGGAAAAATAAGGTTTCCCTTGCCTCCCTTATTTCCTGTTATGCAACAGTCAGTGAAGTCCCGAGCTTCTAGACAAGAGGAAGAGAGTTGGGCCAAGTAAAGCTGAAATTCTGTGTGTATTTACATTACTTTCCAGATCTCCACCCTGGCATAGCTACTGCCATCTGAATTTTATGTGCAAGCAATACAAATAGAGCCAACTCATGCACGTGTAAGAGAACATTTTGGTGCCTTACCTTGAAGATCTGCACTGTTTCTGCCACCTGCAATACAATAAGGCAAACTTAAAAACTGTACATAGAACACCCTCTCTCGGCAGAAAAAAGAATAACAGATGCCAGATTAACTGTGTGTGTGATTTAGGCCCTAGAAATCCAGAAACAGCAGAAGTGACCTATGCAGAAAGACCTGATGATGATAATAGACATTCACTATTTCTCCAAGACAGAATCTTTGTACCAATGGAGGTTTTATGGACCCACTGAATTAGCTGTATGAAAAAGGGAGAGCCACACCTCGATTCTGCTTGGAATTGTTCCATTCATGTTCTCATCTACCTTTACATGTGCAGTTACTCACAGTTTGTTCACAGTCTTATCCTCAGGCTACATTTCATAATTTAATAGGGTGTGAATCTGATCCCCACCCCAGCCATGCCTCAACAAGTCACACAACCCAACACTGTCTTATTCTTTGGGCTTAACATCAAACTGAACATTGTGTTGTTTCTATCAGGCACCCTTCCACTACTATGCAAACATAATATCCTCGGTTACCAGATCACCATTCAAAGGACACATCTAAAAAATCCAGCTGGAAGGACAGCAAAGAGTGCAGATTCATTGAAATGCGGTTCTGCAACATGTATTTATTAACAAGGTCTTTGCATATCCAAGGGATCGTTTTAAGCCATATACTTGGAAAGCATCTTTATATTGACATCCATCCTCAAGCTACCCAACTGAGTAGTTAGGATTGACTTACTTTCTGAGCTCAGGGTCCACACTGCAGAAAGTGATTGTTGACAGCGGGTAGTGTCGGCGGAAAAAAACTCTAAAAGAATTGAAGATAATACTATGGTCAGTCCTGGGAGGAACAAACTTAATGAATAACTGCAAAATACTTTTATAGGTCACTTCATACTTGCGCTGTACATCTGTCAGGGTGACTCCCTGGTCAGTGGCTTTAAAGTGTACGATAGTTGGTGTGGACTGGGTGGACATCTCAAAGGTGGTGGATACAGCTTTTTGGACTGCGCTGGACCCTGTCAGGGTCTCAGTGCTAACAGAGTTTAAATAAAGGACATTGCATGCTAGGGAAAGAGAATAGTGAATCAGCAGAGGTCATCGAAATATGAATAGTACAGAAGGAGAAATATTTCAGAAGGAGAAATATGCTTGTCTGAGGCAGAATTGGTTGAACAGGGAACATAGGGCGGCAATATATATATATATATATATATATATGAAATTATTGCTAATCAATAACTGTATGAGTTTTTATTTCACAGTTAACTTTCTTCTGCATATACTTAAACAGTAGTTATCAGGCTCATTTTGCTGAAGCCCCTGTTTTAGGCTCATGGCTCATATATACTGTAGCTCATGCAAACATAAAACATTGCTAAAACAGCCATTCAAACACTGATAAAACAGCCAATTACAGTTCCAAGAATATTTAGTATATTAAAGAATCGTACACCCTAAATCTTTCTCTAATTGGGTTAATTAGATGAGGGGGAAATAATGCAGTCGTAGGAACCACTGCATTAAAATAAATATTCTGTAGGATTAAGTAGGAATTCTACATCACTCTGATGAAAGAAATATATGTTATTCCTGGTCCCTTGAGAAGTTTAAAATCTTGGTTCTTCTGTTTTACTACAATTCTGCATTTATTTGGGACTCTTGTGTAATTTTTTGTCTCCCCAAATTTATAGAGCACCACCTTGGGTCTTAAACTTACATGATGAAGTCTTCAGGTCGGACAAAGTAGGCACCTGGGGAGACTCTGGACTACTGTCCCCTTCAGACTGATCTGAACAAAGAAAAACAAGAGTTGTAATAATCATTCTAAAAGTAGAAAAAAATTTTTTTCATTGGTTCAGCCATTATTGCTCACAGATTCATCAGGGCATATTTCCTTTAGAAATGTAGGCATTGTCCTTTACCAGATATAATATTATTAATTTTCAGAACTTTTAGGCTGAGCACACAGGTTGCACACAGTTCTGCTCACATACAATATATTTTGGTAATCACTTTGCCAAGTTTCCTACTTCAATTTGTATTTCTTTGCCAGATGAACTGCTCCCTTTTATATGTACACTTCTGAGAACTTACCTTTGTCTGGAATAACCAGTTTGCAGGGTAAAGATAAAGGAGTAATCGTGTGCTGATAAACCAAAGCAGAGAGACTCCCTAAAAAAAGAAAAGTTAATTACATACATGGAATTCCCTTTGACTTAGAAAAGGTAACTGAATACTAGATACTCACCAAAATGGGGTTCCTCACAAGCTCCCTTCAAGTGTACACCTCTGGCAGATGACTCTATCAGGAAATGTCTTACAAGGTCATTTGTTCCCTTTCCTGCAGGCAAAAGACAGGCAATTTCAAACCACTAGCTTTGGACCAGGAGAAGAAGGAACCACTGTAAAAGTATCTGGTGAGTTGGAAAAATTCGTCCCCTGGTTATACAGGTTACAGTCAGTAAATTCCAAACAGATAAATATTATGTACATAGAGAGGCAAGACAAAGAAAAGCCATTATATGGTTTACTAGTAGTTGGCTTTGAGCCTTTCATCTAAAGCTAGTCTAATGCATGGATGATGGATGCCATTGCACCTCACCTATGACTATGACCTGTTAAAAAATGTGCCTCTTTGGGCCATGGTTTCTATTGGAGGGCTGGAGGATTGAATTTGTTTTCAGGAACAATTACCAGTGCCAAATTGAAGCCATTCACTAAATAACTTATAAAGCCAATGACACAATGATAAATGAATACAAAAAACAGGGATCCAATAAATAATCTGACCTGGTTAGTGTGGGATAGAATGGTTAGAATGTGCACAATTGTATGCTGATTTATGTTGCATAATATGGTGAAATATACAGGGTACAATAGTTAGAAAGGCTAGAAACGTGATTTTATATATTGTTTTGAAACTGAAATTTTGTGTAGTTTATTCATTGAAAAAAAAAAAATATTGTTTTTGAAAATTGACTAAAGAACTCCACCACCTAAAACCTGAGGTTCTATAAGAGTCAATGGGATGTGTCTATGTAGCTGTGTTATTATCAGTAAAGCAAATGTATTTAATTTGTATCCCCAGTGACCTGCATTTGATTTATTTTTTTCTTGGAAATCAGTTCCTGAACAGGTTGGCTGTTTCACAAGTCCAAAAAAATATAATCAAATCCCTTGTAGTCTTTCCAATCCTGACCAATCCTGGAACCACATCAAGCCACTACGCTTAAAGGTCCACTGAACTGGAGCCAAAAGGTCCACTGAACTGGAACCAAACTTGTGTAGAATTGTGAGGGAGTAACACCTTGGTGAGACAACCTTTAATCCTGCATATTGTGAGTCACAGAATGAGTCAGTCACTAAGAGACTGCTGTCGGTGTAAAAGGGTTATCATACCACATTTCCTTTCACTGTTTCAGTGACTAACAAATTGCTAATCTGTAAGGGCCCACTTCAAGCAGCAGCTTCTTTGTCTAGAGCAAAATTCCCGGCAGCTTTGAGAAGAAGCTGTTCACTTTGCACATAAGCAGGACCCATGTCATAGAAAAGCAAATTTCATTCTGTCTTTATGGGACTTCAAAGTGGTTTAGGTTGCTTCTCTAAACAATGTCAGTCAAATGTATTCTCTGTGCCACTCAGTCCACCACACACAATCTTACCTGTTTTGGTTGGAATCCCAGGGACCTTCATGGCCAGTCCAAATGATCCCCGGTAGGAAGTACTGTCTCTGATAATAAAAGCTCCTGGTTCTTTGTCTTTCAGGAACTCGATGGCTGAGAATGAACCAAAGACCACATATTAACTTTTCTTTCCTAAGGCAGAGCCATGAGTGAATCCCATTTAACTATAGATTCATAGCTGAAGGTCATCTAAAGCAACTTACCTTGCTCCCGAGTCATATTTGGCTTGAACCAATGTTTAGAAGTGTCCATTACAAATTTCATGCCAGGCTGTGGGTCTTTCATAGAATCTATATAAACAACAAAATATATTATTATTATGGTGATCCAATAACAATAATATATGTTATTATTATGATTATGATATAGCATTTTTTTCAGGGGGTGGGGCATAATGTCCTTGATTTGCTTCACTGTTTCTTAATGGTTTTCTGGTGAGGTCCATCAACCTAACCTAAACTTTTTTTGAGGCAAACAACACATACTGAATTAACCTTCTCTTACAAATCCAATGCATTAGCCACTGATTTGGAATGTCCCTTTGCAAAAGAGTTTGGCTAAGTTGTCTGTGATAGGAAAATAATGTAAGAGGTAAGTGTAAAACTGGACCTCCTAGGGTCCAGCACAGGACTGGACTGAGAATCAAAATAGGCCCTGGCATTTCAGGTACACAGAGGCCCAATCAGCCCACATAGAGGCCCAAACAGTCCCCACCAGCCCACTAAATACTGACTTTCTATGGCACCTTATAGCAGCCCATCTGGCATTTGCCCTAACCCACAGATTGCCAGTCCGGGCCAGGTCCAGCAGAGAACCTGATTTGCAAGGGCAATGCTAAGAAACATTAAACACTGGTGTGAATATAACTCTGTGGTAAAAATAAGAGTTGATTGGTATTGTCCTTCAACTGGGCCTGCTAGAAGGTTCCTGACACTGAGTAGAGTGACTTACTATCTGAGCAATTATTAAAGGAGGACTCAAAGCAGGTCTTGTTTGGTTTGTTGGAACTGGAAGAACTTCTGCGCTGGAGCATCCCAGAGGATTTTTTTAAACTGTCTTCACTTTGCAAGCACCCGTTTACCAAAAGTATTGGTATATCCATACTGGAACTGGTAACAGATGGAGGGCAGCTGTTGGTGTTGCCTTTTGTAGTAAATATCTTCTGGTTAGGAACTTTGGGCAGACATGGGTTAGAGTTGAAGATCTCAGTATTGTGGTCAAAGTAATGTGCAGGTGTTGTAGGGGACATTTGTCCAGGACTCATTATATTGGAAAATGACCCCACAGATCCACAAGGACTTTCTAATGCTCTTCCATGGAAACTTGGCCCATCAAAATCATCTTGAGGAAGAGAATGTGTGCTGTGGATTTCAATAGAAAGTATATTAATTTTCACATCATCACACTAATTAAACATAATAGCACTAGTGTTTGCTACATGGACTATTGTGAAGTGAACCACTAATTTCTTGTGTATTTTCAATGTGGTATTTGGGTTTGCCTAAACAGTAAACCTACAGAATAGCAATGGATTGCATTGACTCACCTCCCTAAGAGATAGCTGGTGTCAGATCCAGGACTGTTGGATATCATCGAGATTTCACTATTGCGAAAAAGTGGCCTTGCATGTTGCATGGTCTCTGACCCCAGAGATGAGGACGTAATGGTGTCATGTTGATTGGACCTCTGGTATACAATAGGAATGCTCTGTGTTGCCTGCTGGCAGTATCCAGTTGATGGGCGTCTCTGAAGTGTCTGAGGACCCCTGACACATGGACGAGTTTCAGAGACAATAGGACTGAAGTTGGGGGTACAGTTGTCCATAGTAGTTCCTCGAGATATTAATAGGCCCTCGTGTTTTGGAATGGGACTTGATGTCTGTTGAATGTTCTCCTGACACACAGCTCTTTTCACATTCAGTGCAACACATTTTATCTCTAAAATGAAAAATGAAAACAGACATTTGTAGACATTTCACAGCTCTTTCATGGTAATTTCTTTAGCCCAGTATATTCTATGAAAGCCAAACATTTTTTTTCATAGAACCATTACGGACAAATCTAGCATTCATCCATCTGAACAGTGGTTTTCCCTTCAGATTCAGGAGTTCCTTGAGATATTTTTTTTCCCTTCCTGTTTTAATGTTGGCTGCAGGGCTCATATTCTTCTCAACACGTCTGCCTCAGCTTGGTTAACAAGCGATTCGTGACAATCCCTCATCAGCAGAATAGGTGTTGAATGATGTCATCAACTGCTAAGTAAAGCATGTGTTGAGCCTCTATGTAGAGGCATGCTGGCGCCTGCATCATGGTGCCAAAGTCTAGAGTGTGCAGAGCTTATTTTTAAGCAGGGACCCTCTGCATTCTAAAGCAAGTAATGCAATAAGTAATGACAGACAGTTTGCCCCCATTTATAAATGTAATCTCTTCCTTCAGAACCAATTTAATTAATGAGAAGAACACAGAGGCTTTCAGTTTCAAATCTGACCAGCACTGAAAGGGCATGTGTAAAGCTAATTATTCCCAAAAAACTCCCTAAAGGATCAAGTTGTTTTTCCATAGGATCACAGTGTTTAATTGTTGTTTGTTTGTCACGTCATACTTCTAGGTTCTACATTTTTATTTATTTCCAATCAACTTTACTTTTATACTTTTTTATATAATAGTTTAGTAAAGGATGACAACTGGAATGGCAGACAAGGGTAACTTGGTATCTGGAAACAGGTATGGGCACACCAACGTGTCCTGTGATGTCACAAACTGGGAAGGTACCAATCCAAAAACATCTCAAGATTGGTTACAAACCCATTCATCCAACAAAAATGGATATCCAGGTAACTCAGTGTCAGTTCCAGGAATTTCACCTATAAGGTGAATAGTACACTAGCTGTCTGATTATGCTTCCAAGAATGTCTTGTTTATCTATTACTTATATTCATTAATGTGACTGAAACTCATAGAGTTTTGAGACTTTCGGCCAAAGCAGTGTTTTTCCAGCCTGTATCTAGTCTAGATTTTCAAGTTCCTTTTGGTTATTCTTTACCCTACTTTTGCATTTTAAAGAGGTAATTTCCAATTTCCAACTAGGGGTCACTGACCCTGGCAGCAAATACATTATAGCTTTCTGAGACTACAATTTTATTGTTACTTTTCATTACTTCTATTCAGGCCCTCTCCTATTCATCTTCTGGTATCCAACCCATACCACTACCTGGTTTATAGGGTACATTGGACCCCAGCAACCAGATATATTCTGAAATTTCAAGCTTGAGGGCTGCTGAACCAAAGGCTAAACACTAATAAAAGAAACACAAAATAAATGCATTATATGATAAGTTAAAGTTCCCTTTCATTGTTCATCCCCTGGGTTTCTCATTCCCACCACTTCCTGTTCATGCTTATTATGTGCTTTTTACTCGTATAAACATTTTATTTATTGACTCCCTTCTTTGGACTAATGGTTTCAGGACTTTAAGTGTCTAATCCATGGATTAAGTTAATTTACATGTTAATATTCCAGGACACTGAATATTTTCAAGCATGACTCCAAGACTTTCTAGTGAAAATCCCTATTTCAATTTTATATTATACTCTTCACCTACTTCACATCTTATTACATATAACACTTTATCTCATATACCCTTGCACAGTATATTTAGGCATATTGAGTTTGCTTCAGATTTTCTCCATCCTTCCTCTACTCTTCTCTACTGCCTACTTTCTTTATTCCTCTAAATGTATTACAGTGATGTAAGTCTACAGAATTCTAAAAAATGTACCCTTGGAAAAAAAAAAAAATTCATGTCTTCTGGAGGCATTTTTGCTGTAATTACATTTAGGAAAGAATATTAGAAGACCACTGCATAAACAAAACCTTAGTATACCTCTGGTTACAACTATATACTATTTATTCATAAAACAGATTGACCTTTCATCTTATCTGATTATAAAATTTCCCTTTAAGTATAAACCTGAGGTTTTCCAGTTTCACCAGAAAATTTGTAGCAATCAAAGTAATTGTCTTACTGGGCTGGGCTAGTCTGTTCAGAACAATTGACCTTGCCAGAACTGCAGAATGACTATCATAAAAGTCTATAAAATCTGTCACTTTATTATACCACATGTGAAGAGTATAAACTTACTGAGCCACAAGAAATATAACATGAGGCCTGGAGGTCAAGCTACATGTAACAATACATAGGTAAATAATTATGGCCAGATGTTTAAAAAATACTTGCCATAATGAATAGATATGGTAATGAAAGTCTATAAAAACAAATGGAATTCTAGAAATGAATATTAAACTCATACTGTACTGTATGCTAAACCATTCTGCTAATTCAACAGTGCAACATTTTATAGACATCAATGCATGAGCATGAATGTGGTAATATCAGTAAATAACCACTAATACTCCAGGTCTCTAGTAGGAATGCAACAATATAATTAATTGATAGTGTGGATTGATGATGGGGGGGGGGTATATATATATATATATATATATATATATATTAGTGTTTGAAAATGTTTTGATTTAAACCTTTTTTCTTACCTGGAATACTTTGTGTCTTGGTTGCTTCTGGTAAACATGAGGCTTCCTTAGTTGAATTTTTTCTCATCTGGTCATTCTTGACAGGCAGGGGTTGGAATGTTGGATCCAACTGTAAAATCAGTTGATTCAGATTATCTATGGATATGTCCAAAGATGGAGACATAGGGTCTTCTCCATTGTAAGTCTCAGGTTCAGGTTCACTCCTCTGCTGTCTAGTTTTGACGTTTAGAACACTGGCGACACCTTGGTGGTTACCCTGTGGGATATAATTCATATGGCCCACAACTGTGTGAATAGATTTGGGAGGAAGGCTCTTTTCTCCACTATAGAGCCCTGGGTGAGACAAAATGTGACCATTGTATTGTAATGGCACCTGTCCAGCATATCTATCCGTGCTAAAGTAAGAGCATGTATTGGTCACGCTGATGCCTCTTGGGTGCCCACTTTGACTGAACACTCCGCCTTCATCCTTGGATGCCATGCAGACTGTTTGACCCACCCGCAAAACATGGTTGGGTATCACTTGGGACATGTTACTAAGAGTGAGTTGAGCTTATCCTTCAAGTGGCCTAGAAGGATCCTAAAAATGAGGAATGAAAAATCAGATCAGTAGGACCTCAAAACAATTTGTTTAGTATTGAGAAATGGATAATAAGTAAATGCTACAATGCATGTGCAATGGTTTGAAACTGACAGATGTTGTACATTACAGCTTTCAGCAATCTCAAACATCTTAATGCTGCTGTGGAATGCTGGGACTTGTATCTCTCAACTGCTGCAGAGGCGCAAGTTTTAACCTCAGGGCTACATGTTATTTTCCAATCCACAGGCATACTGCTAGAGCTGAAGTGTAAACACCTGCACCTAAAGACCAAAGATGCTGAGAGTTTTAGTGTCCTCAGTTCCCCAGTCACAAACTGAATATCTCTGGAACATAGAGTAAGGCTTGGTGGAAGGATTAGACAGATATTATAATATTTTCATATAAATTTCTCAGGTCAACAATGACATACAAAGTGCCAGAGCAAGACACCAATGAAAGAACAGAGCACAGCTGTTCTTCTTGGTTATGATAAAGTGACAAAACAGCAGCTCCATATATTTGAGTATGAGTCTAATCGGTAGTAGGGTTGGTTTATTTGGTGACATCTTTTGGTGCTGCTCAAGTGGGGGTCTCTTGTTCTTGATGGGATTCCCATGTTGATGTTAGGTGCATGACCAGTTTATGGACTAAGCACATCAACCATTAGCACACCTAGAAGGTATATTGGAGGAAACTTAATATGGAAGTAAATGTATATTTGTATTTATTTCTTATATATCTTTCTATATATCAGGTGAGATGGATGCTCTGAACAGCAGTACCAAAACCCTCTCTGCCCATCTGTCCCACAATTCCCTAGTTGGATGTTGTCCAGGTGGAATGTCCAAAGACACACTGTTACAGCTCAGTTACTAACCCTTGCCAACTTGCCCTATTTGTAAGTATTAATGGCATGATTAGGGTTAGATTATCTAGTTAGAGATAAAAAGTCTAGGCATTTCGGAAACTAGTACAAAAAAAAGCCTTGATAAATAATTTTCTAGATGGAATTTGACATGCAGTAGTAAATGTAGGCAGAGAATACGTACCTTCCTCCTTCGATGAGCTCTTGTCTCGATCTAGGTTGAAAATATGACACAGAAGTCAAACAGGGCCAGTATATAAACAGTTACACCCACACTTTAACTCATATCATACTAGGACCAGCTTGGCAGGAATGAACCACAATCCTTCCTTAGTCTACAGCTGGTTGGGCAACAAGGAGTTAAATGGAGCCCTCCCACACTGTGTGCCTCAGCAGTGGCTGGGGGCAAGAGTAGACAAGCAGTGCCCTCCCCTCTGTGAATACAGGTGTGTGTAGCCAAACCCTTCGTCTTTGGATTAGAAGTCTGACGTCAGGTGGACCCATGCTACAAAGTAGCTGCATGACACATAGTCACAACATAGCAACAACACAATACTATCAGTACACAGCACCATAAAACAGTGCATTAAGGAATAATAATACCAACAGTGAGATAATTCTTAAAATAAAGTCTAATATCTCTACCTCTCACTAGAAGTCACTAAATAGAGATAAAAGTGACTGCATGAGTAGTGAGTTGCTCCAATAAAAGGTACTTGCATCAAAATGTAAAACAATTACTTATTTCTTTGAGCTTCTGTTCCAAACCGGGGACTGCTGCAGATGCAATATACAAAGCTTCTCAATAAGAGGGGTCTGTGAATCCTGTTTCACCCTAAATACTTCCACTAACCTGGGGATTCTTCTTCAGGGCAGTTAATTAGCGGGTAGGTGTGCTGGTAAATAACTTGTGTGACAGTGTTAATGTTGTGTTGATATTGTTGAGTAAAGTGTTGCTATGTGTATAAAGGCTGCAGCTTTGGACTTTACCTTCTTGGCAACTTCATTACATCTGAGAGCTGGAGGCTCATCATCCCTTATACAATCCTGAAATGGTCATGTGACCATTGTAAAACTTTTATAGGATGTTTGTGAGCCTTTAAACCAACAACATTTAACCGATACAATGGCTCATTGACACGTAGCCCTGGATATTGAATACTGGACATTATTGTGACATTGCAGCAGGTTCCAGGCTCGGGAAATAAACAAATAATATTCAGATTATAATTAATAATCATATATATCATAATATAAACTTATATTACTGAACACAAGCATACCCATGTATGGATCATAATTTCGGTGATATTCGCCACCAATTCTTAAGCTCCATGACCAATGGGGTACAGAACTGTAATGATATCACTGTATAATGTTAACACATTGCTGTTGGAGTTGGGTAACTGTTGGCATGTAAGTAACCTGTGGAAGACCCAAAGCAGCAAAAAAAATCCCTGACATTCCCATACTGTTTTAACACTGACCTGTAAGTAGATCATAGAAAAATGACACCAAACTGCCAAAGGTGTCACTTACCCAAAGATGGGACCTAAAATACAGTCAACTGCAACAGTGTCACCAAACTGCAACATGATGTGCAACTGAATCAGTGATATGGTTTCAGATTGTGTTGATGACCCTAATCTGAGCAATAACTTCATTGTAAAAATAGGTACTACTGGAGGGATAGAACTATAGCTATGCAGGAATTAACAGAAAATGAAAGGCAGTCTAATAGAGAAGCACATTAGTATTATAGATGCCTTCAATTTGCTGAAACTTCTGCGCCAAAATGTCACCAATATGTCCCCCTATCTGGAATCGCCGTAGGAAATGTGCTAAACTTACGCACACCTGTAAAGCAGCTGAAAATTATAAACAGAGTTTTGGTGAACACCACCATAACCGACTGGAGCTCCTTGTCTAGCACTGTGTCCATCTGGAAGTTTTAGGTCAGTAGCTAGATAAGTTCCCACAGTAAGAGATTAAAGTGACCTATGGATCCCAGCAAATCTCTGAAACACAAGCAGAAAAGTAGAAATTGAAATTTAGATTCATCAACTGACTCAACTATTTAGTTCCAAAAACTGCTGTTTTCAAATTCTTCTTTATTGAACATCTGACAGCAAAAATGTTGTCATGCCTGCTGTATAAGGTAAATTGGTCTATATTTATTTTCTGAAAACCTCCTTGTCATTCCACTACAGCAATTCATTTTTGTTCAGGAAAGGGAAAGACAATGGACCTTGTGCATGGGAAACAACACCCGCCAAGAGAAGACTGTCCCCTTAACTTTTCCTTGCAAAAAACACCTCCACTTACTGAACATCACAGGTGATACTGGATTTCAATTTTCTGTTAAACAAAAGGCAGTGATCATAAAAGTTTTGCAATTGATGTCACAAATCCCAGTCCCATGACATGAATCAAGGATTTTAAGATCACCAAGACCATCTTCCATCTGAAACTCAAGAGTCTATCTAGAAGCCCATGGCCTCCACTGTACAATATACATCTTTACCTTTCTTCACAAGATGTCACCAAAAACTGCACATTTTTTAATTCCACCCTCCCTGTTAACCTGTCATGTGCCCTGTAAAGGAGATTGTGTTTGGTCCCTTCAAAGTATAGTTTTATTTTCTTCTGGAAGCAAAGGTCAAGTGTATGTAACCATGGGGCCCACCAAGGTCATAAGAGCTGGATGTTATCTTAACTTCTACAACACCTCTGTTTAGACTTCTGTACCCCTAGACCCATGAACGTTTGAATGGCATTTCATTATATTCAGCAGCCAGTCTACTGATACTTGGTCAGTGTTTACTTCTACTATCCCAAGCACAGCCAATTACATATATTTAAATATATTTGAGTTATGATATGTCCAACCTTTCTTAACTGTTGACTATGGGCAACCAAGCACAGTGACAAAGCCAACTTCACAGCCCACCAAAGGAAAGAGTTTGATTGTCAATGCAGAATTCTACAGTGTTCTTAATAAAACATTCCACAATGCACTGCTGGCTCTTCTTGGGTTTAGAAGACATTTTGTGGGAGGTTTAAGGTCTCACACAAAGTAAACAAGTCAGGTTATAACCCCATGAGGTGGTCAACAGATTATTTTTTTGTTTTAAATGCTGAAAAATAACAAAGCAAAGGACAAAATCAGAGAGAGTGAGAGAGGAGAAACACAAGCATTCCAATCTGGTGCCATTCCATCTCTAATTGAATTATGTAAAATTATTCTATATCCCATAAGCCTGGTTCTCCGGGTCCCCATGGATCCTCACTGTTCCTGCTGTATTTTCAGATATATAAATATTAAATTATGTGTTTTCTGCAGAGCTGAATCAGCTGCAAGAGACATGGCGAGGGAGTTCTCTAAAAGTAGACCTGGTTTGCTAAGTGGACCTGAACCCACAGAAAAGATATGAAAGTCTGTTATGTAATAATGGATAAGATTCTTATTCATTGCCAAAAAAATTAACTGAATTTAGAAAATATTGTTATCTTTCAATGGCTAACATTTCCGTTAGAAAATAATATTATAAGCAGCAAGATTTTGTTTATTCAGCTTGGGCCTATTCCCAATTTGGTATGAAATGTAACACAAACAACGTCCATTGTAATTGTTATTGACTAAGCATTAGAGTACAGAACAGCTTCCCTACAGTTCATCACTACAGACAAGTATAGGAAATCATTTTAAAAAATGTAAAGGATTTAATTAAAATGGAGTCTATGCTGGACAGTATTCCCAGAGCTTTCTGGGTTTCTGAATAGGAGATGATGATCCTCTACCTGTATATGTTTGCTTTATTTGTGCCATTACCTGATAATATAATACATTGTGGAGATGTTATTTCTTAGAAATATCCATCTGGAAATCATGTCATTCGCAGGGCTTTCAGTCCTGAGTATGTGAAGCTTAACATTTCAACCTGTAGGTTACGCACTTACCAAAAACATGAGAAAGTGGAACGCATGGGACATCAGTGACCACAGTTGATGATGAAACTCCATTATTTCTGTCCATAATATTAATCAGCCCTCATTTTGCTATGTTCTTAGAAATAAAAGTTAGAGTTCTCTGCTTGGCTGCTTGAACAATGGCTGCCGGCACAGGGGAACCAAAATTGCCAGACAAAGGGAAGTATGGGCCTTTTTTTTCCAAATTTGGGAAAAAATACAGTTTTTAAAACTGCATTGCTTTAAAATTTTGTAAAATTATGTGAAATCCACCTTGAATATATTTTACCATTGAAATTAATTGGTTACCACATTAAAATGGATTCCTACTTCTGGCCATTGAATACATAGATACAGATGATTTTCCAATAAAAATAGCAGAGATTTTTGCATGTCTCTCATGCTGAGCATAAATAATGTTATCTTAGATGAGCCTTCAAGACAGCACCAAATACTCACGTTGTCTGACAGATTCCAGGAATCAAAGCCTTTGGAATGCCGAATCTCAGATATGGTTGAGCTGCTATAATAACATAATAACAAAATAACATTTCCAGTTATCCAAAGCCAGAAGAACCAAAGCAGCTCAGGCTTCAATTACTATGAAATATGGTGCTTTATGGGACAGGACTGGTGCTATTGTGCTTTGCTTAGAAAATTAAAGTTCTGGGTGCTATGTGTCAAAATGACCAAGCCCAGTTTCAAGTGGCCACCAATAAACCATTTTCTTTCTTTTTCTGAAATACATTGATCTTCCACCTTGGACCTTTATTATAGGTTACACTAGAACAGTGACCCATAGCAACCAATTATTTAGTTGCTCAAAGGAGTAAACAATAAAACCAACAGACCCTACGGCAGTAGGACGGTTTTTGGAATGTGGGAAGAACCAACAAACATACAAAGTGCTTGGAGCTAGTGCGCTTGATGGAATTGAACTCAGGACCAAAGTGCCTCAAGGCGGCAAGCTTGCCAACTGAACCAAATTTGCCAACAAAATGTTCCACAAAGCGTTCCAAATTAATGCATTAGAAAGGTTGTTGGCAACAAGGCAGTAAGTAAGTTGTGTTCAATGATATGTGCAACTGGTGGCTACTCACTGGGCTACACAGTCAATTCAAAGTGACACCAGCAATTATCAATATTTAGTAATGGAGGCCAAAATGTTTGTGGTTATGACCCAAAATGTGTGTATGTGTGTGTGTGTGTGGGGGGGGGGCAGCTATAGGGGGTCCAGGAAGCATCCTGACTGATGAACAGTTTCAATGTATTTGAAAAAAATGTGTTTGGGTGATGAAAGACCACAACAATGATGAGGCCCAGTAACATCTAGTTGCCCCAATGTATCATTTCATTCATTCCCAATATAAATATGGGAAGCACTAATGTTCCCCTGATTTGGATAAGCCCTACGATTTGTACTGAACAGTAGTCAGGTTGGTAGGAGAAGCAGGAGCAAAGTCATCAAAACCAAAGTCTCAAGTCAAAAAAGGGTTCCATCAAGACCACTAGCCTATTGTGTCCAGTAATAGGAAACTTGACAGGTAATAAATAAAATACAGATTCTTATGATCCATAGCAATAACAATATGTCCCGTCTCCTGAATGACAACTTTGTGAAAGCTGACGTGTGAACGGGAGGCTTAGGGATCCTGGCAGGCATTCCATGTTCCAGCGTTGTGTCCTTTAATGGAACTTGCCACTGCATTTCTGATGTCATCCAATCATGTTGCTAAACTAATGGAGACATCTGAGTGCTCCAGAGTAACCCAGGGCTCACAAATGCATGTTTTCCTCAGTGAATGCAGTGGAACGGGAGGGATTTCCTACCTGGAGCTCTCTGTGTCACCAATAGGACTGGTTCAAAATGCATTTCTGTGCCAATACCACCATTTGAAGAAGCAAAGATTAGATATTATCAGAATAATGTTACAACAGCCCTGGAAATGCTATAGATTATTCAGCAAAACATTTACAGGGGTCCAGCCAACAGTTGAAAAGCTCATGTGCCCCCTTTCACCCAGGACTGGCTGATACCACACACTTCAGTGATGGGTAATGGTCTGTGGGCTACGGTCCTATTATATAGGGAAATTCAGAGGTTAAAAGGTCTCAAAACCACAACCCCTACATGTGCACTGTTCTGTAGAACTATGGTGCACAGGGCCTGTCTTGTGCTTTTTCCACACCCAAAAGATTGAATAAATATACCTACATCTCCCTCTATGACTAATCATTAGAATCACCTAATAAAATTGTAAGGTCGTTTTCAGGTGGTTCCTTCTAAATATATGCACACTAATTCAAGAAACCAATTGGTGGATTGAGTGCAGAAGAATGTGTTCCATGGGCCTAGATGAGCCTAGACATTGGTCAGAAGATTAAATCCAAGTTCTTTCTATCGATAGTAATAATAAATAATGGTAACAATCCATGGTTACAGGTGCCAGTGAAAGAGTTAAGTGGCACTAGTGGGGTGAAGGGACTGAATCATGCCAGACTGAATCACAGACAGGAAGATTAAATTGGGTAGCTGCAGGCTAGAAAAGAAAGAGCATTCCTCACATTCACTGTGAGTGAGAAACAAACCATAAAGCTTCTCTAGTTACAGATCTCTAAGGTATATCCTGACAGGGTGAGCACTTGCTTTGACAAATAAGCAGACTAATATTTATATAATGTGTGGTTATGAAGCAATTCTCACACATAAAATAACCGCATTACCGTCCTAAAAGCAACATGAATAACCAAATGTGACTCAGGCTTCGCCTAAGTTAAGTCCTCCATTGTTTAAGAAAATCATTACTAAGAGTGCCAGGGGTGTTTTTTGCAATGAGGTTTTCAGGGAAACCCTATATTCTTTATCTTCTCACAAGTATCCGGGACACCAAGTTGGCAGGAGCAGGGTGGGCAGTGGAAGAGCTTGGAGCATTTTTCGACCTGGCAAGAAGGAAGACGTATTTAGTTGTGGCAGGGACCATGGTAAAGTTTAATATGCAGGGTCCCATTATTTAGAATATTTGCCTTACTTTACCTGTACAGACAATCGATCCTCCCATACTAAGCCAAGTCAGATACATTTCCATTAATCTTCAGTTCATAAGACTCGGGGGAAAAAAGGTTTCAATTTATCGGTGGCTCAAGGCACACAAACCCATTGGCACATAAACCCATTGGCACATTATACAACCTGCTGTGGAATGGGGCAACACTTGTGGGAAAACAAACACAACTGCAGATCCTGTATCTGGCAAAATTTCGATTTCTTCTCCCGCAGTTCCTTCCTATAACTTCTCTTGTAGCATCATATATTTCATTGCTAAACACATAACCTGCAAGCTTTACTGTGGATATCATTAGATCATCTATTGTCTCACTAAAAACAATGTTTGGCCAGACAATCATATTTGTCTGAAATACCAACCCATGAGCCATGAGTTTGAACCTGTTTGAGAGCCCTAATATGTAGAGCCAACACCAGTCCTAAAGGGTTTAGAAACATCAACTAAAGGTGTATTGTTCCTAATAACTGTCCTCATTCCATTAATTATTTTGTTGTGTGGGTGAAAATATCTCAGGAATTAAGGTAACTGTTGGCCATTTGTCTATGAAGGTTTTTGTTCATCCAGGTCATGGTATATCTACTAGACGTAAATCTAGAGCAACTGGACTTGTTGAGTAATCACTACTCATCCGAGCAGCTTCTTTACTTCAACTGACTATCATGGGAAATCCTCGTCATATAAGGCTGTGAATGCTGTGAGGTTACTGTGATATAATTACCATGGTGCCATGCAACGCATAGGTTATACTGGCCATTGTTTTAGCCATATATGTTTATAAATAAAGCAAATGCATTACACAAGAGAAGATGAAGAGCAGACAAGTATAAGGAAGTCAGAGCTGTGGTCACATTACACACCCACCTTCCGACACTTAGAAGATAGGTTACTACTGAAGAAGGCAGCGCAACAAGCAAACACATTACTCACGCAGAACAAACAGAATAAAAACTTGTAAGCTGGTTAACATATTCTCCTATTCACACTTGTTTGCCACTGTAATGTAATGGATGTGGGCAGTAAAATAGAAAGTATACAATTCAAGACTGGTATTCAAGATTCAGACTATTCCTAGAAAAGAGTTTTTCTCTAATGCATTTCATGATTTATCAAGTTGCAATTATAAATAAAAAAAATTAAAGGAGAACTAAACCCTAAAAATGAATATGGCTTAAAATGTCATAATTTATAAACTGAATTTATTGCACAAGGTTAACGTTTCAGCTTGTCAATAGCAGCAATGATCCAGGACTTCAAACTTGTCACAGGGGGTCACCATCTTGGAAAGTATCTGTGACATAACTACTTCTTCAGTTAAGTTTCAGTTCTGACCCCCACTATAGCTGTCATAGACTTACTAGAAAACCATAAGTTACCCAAATAATATGCTTTATAAATAAAAATGACTAGTTAGAATGCATTAGCAACAAATCCAGGGAATTCACTTGAATGACATAGGCTTTTAGCTGGGAAACTACAGTGGATAAACATGAGAAGATAAGAAACAACGAAAATAAAGTCAATTAGTAATAAAAGTCGTTAGTAGGCACAGTGAGATTAATTTGTCCTTTGAGTGATATGAAATTCTTGAGTCCATCTGCCAGTAGAAAAATGATTCAGAAAATTCATGTATTATATTATATTAAAATGTGCAATGTAATAAGTGTCTAATGAAGGAGATGACGTTGCAGCATGTGAAAAAAAACGTTTTTTATTTACATTTATTTTATTTATTTATTTTATTTTATTTATTTATTTATTTATTTTATTTATTTTATTTTATTTACATTTATTTTCCTGTTTACTGTTGGTTTAGTATTGGTATATTTCACAATATTTATTTGCACAAAAAGTCAGGTATTTTCAGCTGATTTTATACTTTCAAGGCTGTTACTTTATTAATATGTTTGTTTGAAATACATTTTATTTAACCCTTTGTTGGATTACATGGGAGAAACAATAAAAAATCATGTTAAAAAATATATTGTGCTGTCAATCAATTATCATTGTAATGTGTATCTGTGGTATTATGACATCACTGCATTTACTATGACATATGACCATATATGGGCATAGCACCCAGGTGTTCTGCTGTGATGAGATCATTTACAGTGACATGACCATATATGGAAATAGCGTCCAGCTGTGATGACGTTTACACAGACATGACCATATATGGGCATAGCACCCAGGTGTTCTGCTGTGATGAGATCATTTACAGTGACATGACCATATATGGAAAGAGCGTCCAGTTGTGATGACGTTTACACAGACATGACCATATATGGACACAGTGTCCAGCGATTTCATTGTGATGTCATCCGCAGGTGTCATGTGACCCCTTGTTGTCATAGCGATTTTCACTATATAAACAGGTGCCAGGTGTAGGTACCTTCATTCTGTTAGTGTTATCACAGAGCGAACAACTCGTTTGTTTTCTCTTGTTTATTGTATTTACTTTCTATACAAACTAATTTGAAGAATGAGACAAAAGAAATCTACAAAAAATAGACAAAACATGCAGAAGTCGAAAAACAGTCATCAGTGTAAATCTGGCCAGGAACAGACAATTTTATTAGGGAGAAAAAGGAATATTATATTGATTCTTGTAATGACTGTATTCATTATACTCTTGCTCAGCACAGCCTCTGGAGCATATAATCTATTTGATAAAGGAACCAAGGAGGACGAGGAACATATTTCTAGGGACCAGGTCATTCAGCAACATGAGATGCCCAATATACAGTCACCCCATGGGGAAGAATTTAGAGAGAT
>CM044448.1:1169474-1230584 GCA_024363595.1 Xenopus borealis | reverse complement strand
ATACTGGCCAGGTGGCAACCCTAGCTGGGGGGTCCCCTCTTATGTGGAAGTTACTACAGAGCCCTGACAAGGACCCCCTTTCCGTCTATAAACAGAGTCACCTTTTCTGCCACTAGGATTCCCCACTGACTTTCTTCACACACACAGTAACTTATACAGCCCCTTTCTCTCACCCTCCCGCCTTCGCTCTCACAGCACTTCCTGTGCAGCACTTCCTGTGAGTTGACAGGGACTCCTCCCCATCCTGCTCACAAACAGCCCAGAGGGAGAGAGAGACAAGGAGACACTGCTCCCTTTCTCACCCACTGATAAACATTGATGAATCCCATAGGAATCAATAGATAGTGAGTGAGGTTTCCCTTAATGAGCTCAAGTGTTACATTTCGATAAATCTAAATAAGTGTTGAATATTTCAGGATAACTAAAGAGAGACAATTTATGGTATCGCCCCCTCCCATGGCTGTGCTACAGACGTGGGGATGTTTGATTTGCTGACAGTGTGTCCCTGACACCATTAGGCTGAGGGCAACTCCCTGCAACTCCCTGCTGGCTGGAGTAGTAAGAGCAGAGGGCCCTACTCGAGGAATAAACCTGTTTATGGAACAGAACATGCAGAAATCCAGTGAGTTCAAATAGTGAAGCATCAGTTACATTCAGTGCAGAGGCAGCGGGAGACGCTGGTAGATGAATCCAGTCCATCTCAGGGAACAATAAAACCTCGGTGATGTTCCCCAACACTAGGGTGCTACACCCCAACTACTCTCCTTGTTGAGTTGCTCGCTAAAACAATGTGCAACTAACTTTCACTCCTAGAGCAACTTTTACACAAATGCTTCTATCACTAAATAAACTGCCCCCAACTTGGGCCTGATAGTGGCTCAGACCAGGGTTACCAGGTTTACATTTCAAAACCAGCCAAAGACTATAAAAAACTTGCCAAAAAGTAGCCATTTTAAAAGAAGCCCATTTCATACATTGCCAATTCCATTTCTCACACTTTATACAGGTAACAATTTCAACAAAAACAACAGCAGGGCTTTCGGGGGGGTTGTAGTGTTAGTGGGTTTTCTCATTCAAGCAGATTCATCCAACAGTAACAATAAATCCAACCCCGCAAAATGGGAGCACGGCAACTCCCAAAACTAGCACAAATCTGTACCTTGGTTGACTTGGACTTTTAAAACGTATTAGTTTAAAATTTGTTTTAAAAATAGCCCAATTTGGCCATAAAGCAACCAATCTGGCAACCCTGGCTCAGACCCAGTCCTGTAGCCACCTCCCCAAGAAAAGAGCCCTGAGCATGTGTGCTCTCCCTTTTTCAGCAAAATGATGCTACGGCCTACTGGGCAAACCTGGAACTAGCTCAAATTACAACAGACCAAAGAAAAGGACAGTAGGCGCCTGAATGAATCATAGGACCACTGTAGGTGTCCAAATTACAAGGGATACTACCTGCGAAAATGTCTAACCCTGAGGGTCAATGGCTTGTAGCAAACACATTTCCATACACATTTCCAAATTCCTTCCTGCTGGGCTATGGCAAAAACACAGCACCAGGCCCTCATCGTAAAAACAACTGGAGGACCTCAGTGAGCATTACCTACTGCTGCTTTGTGCCCCCCTCCCCACCACATTTGCAAAGGCATGTGCACCTTCTTAAAGGAACGGTAACATCAAAAAGTATTGTAAAAAAAAATTGTTAGAATACAACGAAAAAAAAAAAACACCAAGACAAATAAAAATTTTAAATTGTAAAGCCTTTATTAAGAAACTCCACTTCTGCTCCTCTTGAGAAAGGCGACCATCCATAGTGCGGCACTTGATTTCTCCTCCCTGGTTATGTCTCCTGTTGTACTTAAAGCAGGAAAATGAAGGAAGAGCTGAAGTATGCCGCTCTTTCTACAGGGAGCCCATTATCCTCCCCTGCACCCACAGCCTGTCCCTTTACTTGAGCAGAACTGGCTGAGCAAGAGTGCCCCAGGGTGGTAGCAGCGCACGCAGCAGGGCTCACACACATCGCCAATTTTCTCTTCATGGGGCGGATGAGGGGAGCAAAGCCCCCATTGCCGGGTATCTGCTACAAAGTTTGGATAAAGTCCGTAAGTGCCCCGCAGCAGCTTCAGCAGGACATCCCCCAGCGCATCCCCCAGTTGTTCTGCATCCAAAGGGCCTGACACCAGGAAGATAAGGCAGGTGGCAGATGAGGGGGGCAAAGCCCCCATTGCCGGGCATCTGCCGCTGCCTGCTGCAAAGTTTGGATAAAGTCCGCAAGTCCTCCCGTTTGCCCTGCAGCAGCTTCAGCAGGAGATCCCCCAGGGCAGAGAGCAGTAGCCAGCAGCCTGCGAGCTCGCGGAGGAAACCCGGCACTTCACAGAACCCAAAGAAGTTGTTCTTCATCCAAATGGCTTTGCTTCCCTCCTCCGCCCCCTGCCTTATCTTTCTGGTGTCGGGCCCTTTGGATGCAGAGCAACTGGGGGATGTCCTGCTGAAGCTGCTGCGGGGCACTCGTGACTTTATCCAAACTGTGCAGTGGACAACGGTAGATACCCAGCAATGGGGGCTTTGCTCCACTCCTCAGCCACCTGCCTTATCTTCCCAGCGTCGGACAGGGTCGCGGCTCATCCTGCCAGGGAGACCACTTCTTTCCCTGGGCTTGTTGCAGCTCATCCTGGCATTCTGTGGCCCTCAGTTTTGGAGTGCTGTCTCTCAGCAAGTCCCCCCAGATCAGGAGCTCCTGCCCCTTCTGGAGCATCTGCCCCTTCTGCTGCGTGTGTTGCTACCCGCCCTGGGGCACTCTTGCTAAGCCAGCTCTGCTCAAGGATAGGGACAGGCTGTGGGTGCAGGGGAGGATAACGGGCTCCCTGTGGAAGGAGCCGCACACTTCAGCTCTTCCTTAATTTTCCAGTACAACAGGAGACATAGCCAGGGGGGAGAAATCAAGTGCTATGGATGGTCGCCCTGTCGCCTTTTCTCAAGAGGAGCGGAAGTGGAGTTTCGGTAAGTTATTTCTTAATAAAGGCTTTACAATTTAAAATTTTCATTTGTCTTGGTGTTTTTTTGTATTCCTTCAAATTTTTTTAAAATAATTTTTGACGTTACTGTTCCTTTAAGAAGAGCAGCAGAGAGGGGGGATTTTAATACTATTGAGAGGAAGCAGACTCCACAGTCCAGGCCCCCCTGTTCCCCGGGCCCTCAGTAACTACAGGGTCTGCTTCCTCTATAGTTACACCTCTGCTGCTGGGACATCTCAATAATCATTGAATAAAAAATATATATTTAGACAAGGAAAGCCTGCTACAGATCTCTCAGGAGGCCCTCCATTTGAAATACATCTTTATTCACATCAGTCTATTGGTTTAGTATTGGTATATTTCAAAATATTTTATTTGCACAAAAAGTCAGTATTTTCAGCTAATCCATTGTTTACTTTGACAAAAAGCCAACCATGTTGACAATAGTTTTATTTGATTTTATACTTTCATTGCTGTTACATTATTAATATGTTTGTTTGAAATACATTTTATTTAACCCTGGCTCAGGGCAATATATGTTGTCTATTTTATAATATGTTGTATACACAATTTGGAAGGCGCATAGTAGTGTTATGAGTCTTTTAATAAACTTTGTTGGATTACATGGGAGAAACAATAAAAAATCATGTTAAAACATATATTGTGCTGTCAATCAATTATCATTGTAATGTGTATCTGTGGTATTGTGACATCACTGCATTTACTATGACATATGACCATATATGGGCATAGCACCCAGGTGTTCTGCTGTGATGAGATCATTTACACAGACATGACCATATATGGACAGATGTGACCCCTTGTTGCCATAGCAATGCCAGGTTCACCTTCATTCTGTTAGTGTTATCACAGAGCGAACAACTCATTTGTTTTCTCTTGTTTATTATATTTACTTTCTATACAAACTAGGTTAAAGAATGAGACAAAAGAAATACACAAAGAATAGACAAAACATGCAGAAGTCGAAAAACAGTCATCAGTGTAAATCTGGCCAGGAACAGACACTTTTATTAGGGAGAAAAAGGAACATGATATTGATTCTTGTAATGACTGTATTCATTATACTCTTGCTCAGCACAGCCTCTGGAGCATATAATCTATTTGATAAAGGAACCAAGGAGGACGAGGAACATATTTCTAGGGACCAGGTCATTCCCCAACATGAGCTGCCCAATATACAGTCGCCCCATGGGGAAGAATTTAGAGAGATTGTCCAGCTGATGAATAGTGTTATTGAGATAGCAGCAACGTTTCAAGAGGATATTGAAGAAGTCAGAGACCAAGTGAAGACCATTCAGGAGGGGATGGAAATGCTAAAGCAGGAGGTGAAAGAGGTGAAAGAACTGAAAGCAGAAAATGCTGAACTTCAGACCTCCAAGTGTGACAAGGAAGATAAGAAGTCATTTTTCCTAGAAATCCTATCTAAATTATTTCCCAAGATCAGATTGGAGATATTCACTATGCCCCTGCTAGACCTGAGACAAACATTTAGTATTTGGGCTCCAGAATAAATGGACAGAATTCAAACACTTTAGGCTCAAACTAGACTAATCGCCTGGCAACTAATCTCCCCGAACCTCTTCCCCCTGCCTTCCAGCATCTTTAATGAATAATCGCCTGCGCCTATTCACACGCGGCGCTGCACTTTCCTGAAATCGCTCGAAATTGCAACTTCGAGCGACTTTGGAAAAGCCAGCGCCGCGTGTGAATAGGCGCAGGCGATTATTCATTAAAGACTCTGGAAGTCAGGGGGAAGAGGTTTGGGGAGATTTGTCGCCCAAAGAAGAGGAGATTAGTGGCCAGCGACAAATCTCCTGGAATCTTCCCGTCTGGCCTTACCCCTACACAATATCTGGTAGAGATGTAGAACCTTCACACTTACCAAAGGAAAATGATTTTGCTGGATAGTCAGGGAAATCAGACCCCATAGGGTCGGGGGTCTGGTCCAAAATAACCCAATTTTCATTCTTGAATGTTGAGGACTAAGAACAAACAAAAAACAACTGATCCAGAGGAAGGCAAGAAATCCTTATCTGAACCCCCAGTCTCTGGATCAATCCATTTACAACAACTTTGACAAATCTTTTAATAAAGATGTTAATTTATTACATTTGAATATGTCTTGTGTTCATTATTAAGTTATTACTGGTTCCATAGTATTGAATAGTTTTAGGGATAGGGTGGAACAATACATGAAGGTTGGTGGCACTAGATCAGAGCTTATTTCCAAGCTGTCTTTACAGAGTGCGAGTGCGCATGGTCCTTTGTAACGGTTTTTCTGAATGTGAACCCAGTCCTGCACTTTGTACATGGCTCCCTAAAATATGACCCTTATAATATCCTCATATTTTACAATATGGGCTAACTTATTCACTATATGTACAGCCTGCCAGCCAGGATCCACTTCACATAATATTATAGACAGTTTGGTGTCTGAGCTGGGGGGGTCCCCACTTATGTAGCATTTTATTTATAGGCTGACAAGGACCCCCTTTCTGCCACTGGCTTTCCACCCACACACACACACAGTAACTTATACAGCCCCGTTCTCTCACTCTCCCTCCTTCTCTCACACAGCACTTCCTGTGCAGCACTTCCTGTCACTCTCCCTCCATCTCTATCCCAGAACTTCCTGTGCAGCAATTCCTGTCAGTTTGCAGGGACTCCTCCCAACAAGGATACACCCAACTCCTGTGTATATATATATATATATATATATATATATATATATATATATATACTGTATATATTTATAGTCACAGGTGGGATCACGCCTTGCATTGTGCCTAATGAGTAAATGTGGTCCATTCAGGTGTTTTGAGGGGAAACAGAGAAAAAGTGACTGTAGTTGCACATCCCATATCTGGAGAAGAGTTAATAATGCCCAAAATCATCCACCGTCACAAAAAAACTGAATATATATACAATATTTATTTATTTAATTTCATGTAAAACAGTGCCATCTTTTGGCAGTTTGCTAAATGTCATCTAGTTTGGCAGCAGTCCCTTTTGGGCCAAGTATTCAGTGTTGGACTGGCCCACCAGGAGACCAGAAGTCTCAGTAGACCCAGGTTTCAGTGGGCCCTCCTGCCTCTATACCTTTCAGGGTCATTCCTTAATTCTGTATGCGAACAAAGAGGTTAAATGAATGGAAGAAAAGTTTTTAATATGTTAAAAAAAAAAAGACTAGCGGATTAGGAGTGGGACTATGGTCTTGTCGACCCCTGGCATCCCAATCCAACACTACATGTACTTCATAGGTGTGACGTGGGTCTCTAGTGCCCACTTTCCGTAATCTAGGATAATTTTATCAAACATTTGGCCTATATTTGTCTCTCTCTCTCTCTCTCTCTCTCTCTCTCTCTCTCTCTCTATATATATATATTGAACTACAGCTCCAGGAATTCTAGCAAGTGGTATTTTACAGCATCAGAAGACAGCCCATTTGCTATATACACGTTAGTACAATACACAAACATTTAGCCCGAGAGCTATTGATTCCACTTTATTTACAGGTTTACAAATACATAATAAATTCAGATATCTTGCAATAATTCCTTTCCAATAATCTTACACCAGTGGCACAGTTAGGAGCATTTGGCAATACAATTTTAATTTGAAACTGCAGCTGAGCAAGTAGTTTTATCACAGAAACGAGTAAAGCAAAGCAATAGGAAAATACCTTAACATTAATTCTTTAATACATTTAGACATATCCATTAAGAAGACCATTTAAAAGGTTACCTTAATTTAGCAATAGAGAGGAAAAGGAGAAAAGTGCCAATATGCTCATTTACATGTATGTGCACACTGTACACTGCAAATAATTGCATTGGTTGTCACAATATCATGTTCATTATAAATGAACTTCGGTAACTGTTATGTGTCAGCAACACATTTTTTTGTATAAGGCAAAGGACCTCCCTATCCCACCAGTCTATCAGGTACTAACTTTCCCCACTTATCAACCCTCTACAGCAAAACCAGCCCCCAAACCTGCTCAACTAATCCCTATTGTCCTGGGGGGAGGGGCAGTCCGGTACTGGACAACTAGGGGGAAGGGTGGCCTAGACTAACTAGCCGCACTTAATTCCCTATTATTTCCATATATTTATAACATTCAAGCAAGCTGCAAACCCCACTAAAATATTAAGTTTGCAAAATCTCCCAATACCCCTATGGAGTTTCTGAACTTATCTCTGCAGATCATGGGCACGTAAAGACAATGTGCACTGCAGAGACCCATCCTTTCCATCGTACAAGTTCACAATCAACAGAAGCTCTGTACATATTGAAAAACTCCTGCAATAATCATTTTGGGGTGTTTGCCCAAGATGTATACTTAACATTATTTTCTTCATTACAGGTTCCTCTAAAGAAACAACCTTCACAATCTTCTTTCTCATTAGACCTTGTCACACAAAGCTATATGTAGGGGGATTTCACAAAATAATGTGCACATATCTGCAGATATTTGAATTTTCAGTCAAAGTAGATGTAAAATATATCACAAAAAACTCTTTACCCTATAGATTGTTAGATGGACCTCTGATTTCATTGAGCTTGGATCATCTCAGGAGCTAGGTAAAAATATGGCTGCCCTATATGGTAGACCTGCTTGACTTTTATATATTTTTTTCCCTCTGCTGTAAAAAACTCAAGAACTAATATCGACAGTTTGTTAGGCAATAAAGCCCAGATAGAATATTATATTGTTCTGCTCTGAAGATCCACATATTGAAGGACACGACAGAAAGTTTTATGGCGAAAAGGTGGTGGTTGTCTCTGTGTCCATGGCCAAAGAAGTCCTCCTGCTCGGCTTGGCTGATGACCATTCTGTAATTTTTTCCTGGCTCAGACAACCAATATCCTTAAAGAGTTTGCACAGGTCATTCCTGAACTTAATTCCAATAATGGCATAGAGGAAGGGGTTGAGGCAGCAACGGAAGCAAGCAAGGCTATATGTCACATCGTCGGCAATGTCCAACTTCTTGCTGGCCTCACAGTCAGTGCTGTTATCTAAGGTCTTTATCAACATGACGCTATTGTATGGAAGTTGGAAAGCCACAAAGACAATGACGATAGCAATGATAACTTTAATGGCTTTGTACTTTTCAAAATTGCGTGCTTGAAGGAGCTTCCTGATGATCATGCAGTAACATAAAGCCATAATGATCAAAGGCATGAAAAAGCCAAAGAACATCTGGGAGATCTTCAACTTGGCGCTCAGGCTCTTAATGCTGTCAGAAAATATAATGCACATGTCCACCCCACCCTTGTTGTTCACGCCGCTGTAAAGGAGCTCAGGAATGGAAAGCAGAAAGGCAAAGACCCAAATACCAAGGCTGGATAGCTTGCTGATCAACACTGTCTTGGATCTGTGACGATGAGCTGATGGAGCTTGGACAATGGCAAAGTATCTCTCCATGCTGACGCACATGAGCAAGAACATCCCACTGAAGAAGCTCATTTTGTAGAGGCAGTAAATTATCTTGCACATTTCATTGCCAAAAACCCAGTTCTTTGCCACACTGACTGCCCAGAAAGGCAGGGTCAACAGAAACACAATGTCTGCTATGGCCAGATTGAGCATATAGTAGTCTGTGCCATTTTTCAGCCTGTTAAAGTACAAGTACCTGATCATCACCAGTCCGTTTCCTGCAAGTCCCACCAGACAGATGATTGTGTACATTGCAGGCAAGAAGGTCGAGAGAAAAGTTCGGACATCACCCTTTTGACAGACTGTCGGCAAGTCAGAATAATCCATGGTAGAAAACTGCACATTCTCTTCAGTGCTGAGGTTGTCTTGCCCTGCAGAGACCTGTCAATGACAACAGAAAAGCTAGATATAAATATGGTGCAAATGACCATAATAAAATGTAATGTTGGATGAAAATGGCCTGTGGGATGTTTATCTGCTGCCTCCCTGGTGAATAATGCTACAACTTTCCATTCAATGTTCAGTGTGAAAATGGGACTACTTGCAATGCACATAGAAACCTATGCATACTACTGTATGTCCAGATGAATGCATGGCTCGCACCAAAATGTTGTCAGTCTATATTCTGGCCAAGCCTAGTGTGCAGTTTTTCATAAAAATGCTCCTCAGGGGCAACAAAGGCATTAAATATCTAGAGAAAGAAAAGATAAGTAGGGTTGGGTAATACATGTGTGTGGTTAAGAAAGTGTTGTATTGTTTAAGAGGAGGAAACCTTGCAATATTTAATATTTGCTGTATCTCTTAGAGAACTTCACCCATAGACCACATCCTGCCTCACCTGGAGACATCTGCTTAGCTGATATTAAAAAAGGGGGAGTTGCATTGTTGGCTTTGAATATTTCCATAGTGCTCCTAAACAGGAGCCATAGTCAGCTATTAGTATATTGCCCATAGAGTATGTTTTAACCTGTCCTTATGTTTTAAGCATGTTTAACAATATGTAAACATACATCATACATTCAGGTATGGAGTGAAAAGCCAACAGCACATCCAGTGTTTGCTGGGTTAGGTTTCTCATCCAACCCATTTTAAAGATACAATAGTCCAAAATACTATGTAGATTATGATGTGGTTCTCTATCTGACAAATTTCAGGCAAAAATAGAAAATCAGAAGGCAAACACGGCAGCTATAGTGCAAAAAAACTTTCAATAGTTTATTGGAGACCTCCACACAACGTTTCGGAGGTACAACCTCCTTTCTCAAGTGAGAGTACCTCCGAAACGTCGTGTGGAGGTCTCCAATAAACTATTGAAAGCCTTCTCATCCAACCCAGCAACCCAAGTGCTAGAGCACCAAGGGGCCTACTTGGTTTCACCCTGACACCATTCACCAGTACAACCTTGACTAATGTGGTCTCTGCTCTCCAAAATGCAATTCCTAATGTACAGTGTCTTTTTTAATTGCTTGAGGACCCATATGTGCAAACCAAGTCCCGGCAAGTGTATTTGTAGCATGTTTAGTTGTCGAGGTGGCAGCAATGAATAAAACAGTGTTTCTGTATAACCAGCCTGGAACAATGAACATATACTCACAAGAGCCCTTATTTGCATGTCTCTGCCACAATCTCTGATTGCACTTAAAACAAGACACTGATTCTGTGGTTAAAGTCGTTTGAGATTCTCTGGGCATGGTACATTTTCTCAGAATTGTTTTGTTCTCCATCTTTACTGTACGAGTGAAGAGCAGAACTTTGTGTCTTTTATCTAGAAAACAAAGTTGGCCCTGCTCATGATCTGCCCTTTGTATAATCTTGCAGAGGCAAAGCTTCACTCAACCCGAAACCACATCCTGTCTCACCTGGAACCTGTTCCTGAAGTGAAAGGGATGGAAGCCACTAACAGACTGCACACTTATTTGCCTGAAGCACCTACTATTTTATAATGTTCACTGAGTCTTGGACACTGCAGAATAGCATCATTTCAGCAGGGGGAATCCCAATAGGAAAAGTTGGTTCAGCAGCTGCTTGAGGGGAGGGGTGTGTGTAGCTAGGAATATATTGAAGTCACTGAGGACCCTGACCAGCCTGGAAATGTCAATAAGTTTGTGTATAGAACATATACAGGGATGAAGAGCCCCAATATTCATAATTTGGGTCCCCATCCATTAACTCAAGAAAACATAAATAACATGATTCAATGAAGTATCTATTTCAATGGAGGAAATTAACCTTGACAATAATTTGGATCCTTTACATTTACATATCGGGTAGACCTTCTGATTGCTTCCCTTGGTTTTAATGAAAAACCCTTAGTATACCGTAATGTGTGTTTGGATATGCATGGAATGACCCACGTGTACTTAATTAATCTCCATTATGCTGCATGGTGGATGCCCATGTTACCATATTCTGGGCTCAAGTTGTTGACTTGGCTGAATTGTGCATGAAGAAGATGGGTGGCATGCAACTTGCTTTCATTATATGGAGGATCTAGAGTGACATGAACATGACAAGACTGTAAGTCACTATCCATGCTGCTTGGAATTTTATTTCTTCATTGTGCCAGATGATTCAATTTAGGTGGAGACTGCACTGACTATCAAATAATGAAGTGAGGTGGATCATACTGGCCATTTGTCAATAGTACTTGGGACTTGGTTTTCTGCTTTTTAGGCCCAGCTAGGTGAGCAAGGTCAGTACCTATTGACCAAGTGGTGGTGACATTGTATGGTTCACCCATATAGCCAGTATGAACATCTGTCCTATGGGGAATAATGCAGCAAGAATAGTATTTCCCTAGTAGATGCCACAAGGGAACTATTACTTGCATGCTACACTAACAAGGATTCCAGCTAACCCTCATAGGATATCTACAACATAATTTTAGCTCATATTCAGACTGACTAAATCCTGAGCCTACGTTTTGGATGCCGAAAATTTCTTCTAAGGACATGGACAATCATAACTTTATAAAGAAGCAATATGTATTGTAACTTTAAATAATTGTCATTAACAAAGGATGTGTTTTTTTTTTATCCTTCTATCTGGGTGGAGTGTTTCCTTCGCCCAACATAGGTTTTGAAGTATGTGCCAGAACACCGCAGAACGATATAGACATTGAAGGTGGGGGGAAGTGGTGGTGTACTGAATTATTATGCCCTCATAACCAAAAAAAAAATGATTTCAAAGGAAAAGGATTTCTATTGTAGAGTGTAAGGTATTAAAGGAAGGTCAAGTAGGACAACTGTAGAAAAGATGTGTGCCTAATTTCTAAATATTTTAAACAGAAATGGACTAAATAAAAATAATTTTGATCAAAACTAAAATATTACTGAAATTCCAAATACTTGATGATATCATTTCATAGACTTTGATAACGTTGACAAATAAAAAAAGGTTATATTTAAGCAAAAACAGAAATCAAAAGAAATCCCTTCCTTTGCATTTTTACTTGGCCTTGGAGTGCTCCCACAACCGCTCTTTTTCTGTATTTCTGGACAGACTTCCATGTGGTTTCAGCACCCCAACACCCATCCCTTTAATGGTAGTCTTATGCCTTTAAAATAGTCTTTGGTCTGGGAAATCACTCTCTTTTAAATGCCATAAGCGGGGAGGAAGGACTTTTGCTTAGATCACAGCAACCTCTCCTCTATGCTGTGGCACAGGAGAGGATGAAACCCAGTTAGATCAGTACTTTGGTGTTGGTCTGGGTAATTATCTCTTTTAAAAGCCATAAGCGAGGGAAGAAGTAGCAAGCCTGTAAAAAAATCATTGCTTTATATCGGAACCTCTTCCCTTATAAAATCCTACTGGCATGGGGGAGGTTCAAGCCCATATAAGCTGATGCCTTGGTCTGGAGACACTGATCCCAAGACAAGCAACTATGCAGGGAGGCGCCAACCCAGAAAAAAACTTGACCACAGGTAAATAGTTAGGAGCACCATATAGGTTTTTGATATGGTGGCTTTTCACTTTTATTATCATAATTTTGTAACTTTTTGTAATTTTTGCAAAATACATGTATTAGCTTAGATACTAAATTATTTGTGAAACAGGGGACCAGAGACTGTGCCTTGATCATTTTTTGTATTTTTTCTTTTTTTGTAAAGAATTTTTTATTTTGTTACTAGAGATTTGTAAACCATAGAGTTGGGTCAAGGGAATTTATCAGTCAAGGCAAGTGTGGCCCCCATGTTCCCACTGCACCCTTTTAGGAAGGGTTAGAGGCAGACAATGTAGACCAGCTATTAGCTAACACTGAAGAGGTGAGGAGAAACAAGGGACTAATGATGAGTCTCTACAATAGTGTGTTTCTGTGTTGGTCCCCTTCCTTTCCAAAATTGTTCCGCCCTTTTCAGGTTCCTCTACTGTCTGTCTATAGTCTGGGCAATATTAAACTTTCTCCTAAGTCATTTTGTTGCATCAACGCTTAATAATCATCTACTGCTTTTATTTACCTGAACTGTAGCCATGATGATGGGGACAATGCAGGAGATTGTAGAAGAATGCCTACAAAAAGCAAAAGAGAAGCCAGTTGAACATTTGTTGTTAAAGAAACCAGCCATTCCAAAAACATTACAAACTTCTCTCTGTGCTATATTTGACAGTTTATCAGTTTAACAGAATTTTTCTATTTCTTCTTTTCGCCACGCAGCAGGTACATTGAGACACATGAAACTGCACTTACTGCTGAGTTCTTTGCTGTTGTGCCATTTTGCTTCATGAAGTCCACCCTTTGCCAATGGCAATGTTTTCTAGAACGAAAGACAGTGTGGGACTGGGATGCCAGGGGCCCACTAGAAAATTTTAGTCCGTGGGCCCTCCAGAAAACCTTAGACCCTGGGCCCACCAGTAAACCTTAGACTGTGGGCCCCTGAAAACCTAGGTGGCCATAGACGCACAGATAACAGATTCGGTGCGTGTATGGTGGGAAATAGGCCGACCGATATCGTCAGAAGATTAAGAAGGTTGATCTGGTTGATGGATGGAAAATTTTGATCGGATGCCTTTGAAAGCACCCTGAACATCGGCCATTGTTAGTGCTGAATTGTCAGATACAAGTAGAATTCTATTGTTTCTACCTGTATATTTGACGATTCAGCTCTACACGTGTGTGTTGAAACGAACGATCTTTCTTGGAAAGATCTTTTCCAAGAAAGATCATAATTGTTACTATGGCCAGCTTTAGACCGTGGTCCCACCAGAAAACCTTAGACCCTGGGTCCACCACAAAACCTTAGACCGAGGGCCCACAGAAAACCTTAGACCCTGGGTCCACCACAAAACCTTAGACCGTGGGCCCACAGAAAACCTTATACCCTGGGCCCACCACAAAACCTTAGACCATGGGCCCACCACAAAACATTTGTCTATGGGCCCACCAGAGAACCTTAAACCGTGGGCCCACTAGAAAACCTTAGACCCAGGGTCCACCAGAAAATCATAGACTGTGGACCCACTTTCCAAACTATTATTCCTTCTCTCTTCACTTAACCTCTTTATTATCCTAGTCTTTTATATCTACTAACTATATTATTCCATTATTAAGCAATTTTCCCCATAAACAAATTGTGAATGACCATGAAAAAAGGGCCGACTGACATCTGGGCGAACGGGGAGTTTTCCCTGTGGGCCAGTTCCCAATGGGCCAATCTGACAATCTAACCCTAACCCTGTTTATATATATCACGAATGCTAAACTTTGTTGAATGTTCTACATACAGTAAATTGATAATACAAGAGAGAAAGAGATAAATCTGCACACTTCCCTTTCCCTTACCCACATACAGATTCTCAGCACTGTTTTCTCTTTAACCCCTGACAACTTTCTGTTTTGTTGTATCACTTCTTTTTCCATTCAAATAACTGAATTGTAACGTTTAAAAGAAAAAGCTATGAACAAACATGAAAAGGAGAAAAAAAGATCTGCTTCTCGAGAAAAACATTTGTTTTAGAAATCCCCCGATAGTAATTTCAGTAAGAGCTTATATGAGTGACATTTAATACTTTTCATTTCATCTGACTTATAACCATTTTTTCTGACCATGGGGGGGTCACCAATTATTTCTTGGCCCAATGGAAACGGTTATGATATGTTTTCTTCTAAAGTAACACAACAATAAAAAGTCCCTATAATGTCCCCAGTAAAGTCATCAAGCACCAGTGGATCTTGCATTCTAAGTTCCATAGCACAACCATGCTAACACTAGTGGCATTATCTTATTTCTCTAACACAGCCACATCAACTCTAAGGTCCATATCTTAAGACATCCATAAAGCTAATATACGAATAATGTACTATGCTTGACTTTGGTGAAATTCCATACAGATTTGGTCTTGGTCACAACCCAACTCAAGACCTCAGAGCTGCAAACCAACCTTGCTAACCAGCGAGTTCCTTTTTCAGGACACCCCCAAGGCCCTGGTGGCATGTACTAGCATTCTGAACGATAATGCAATAAGTGGTCCCAGTTCTTACCATAAAGAAGAAGGCAAGGGATGACACAAGCGTTTTAAGGTCTTATATAAAATGTAAATAGTAAGCTTATTGTTCTCTACAAAACTTCTTCTATCTTGATGTTTTTGGCTATTGATGGGTTCAGAGGAGTATTATGATGTTCATAAGTTGTCCTGAAAATATATACTAGCATTGATACTTCTACATGTGATTGATTGCCAGGTCAAACGTAAAGGGGGTTATTCACTAAAAGTTGAATCTTTCTGGTGGAAAGTGGGAAAAAAAACTTGTCCAGGTGATGCAGAAGTCAGTGATAGATGTCCCTTTTACAATTGGATATTATATAATATATAGATATTATGATCTGTGCTGGGTTTCATATTATAATCAAAATAATTTGCGGAGTCAAATTTTTTTTAAAGAGTTTTATCCTGCACTGAATTGTTAAAGTTATTTAATTAATAATGAAGGTAAAATTGTGGATGGGAGGTTGGTGAATTTGTTTTAATAAAACAATGAGAAACATGTACGTTTAAGTAGGAGAACAGGGTGCAACCCTAGCCAGATAACATAGTTCTACCCCTCATTCATAGCTGAGGCTCAGATCTCTAATTGCCTCTTAGATATCTTCACCTGGTGCCCTCAGAACCTAACAAAAAGCAACTCATCATCTAAACCTGGTCCGTTTCCTCCTTTACAATTTTTACTATTTCTACATCAAGCAAAGCTAAGTCCTATGCCCTCATCTTATACCACCTAGACTACTGTCACCTGCTAGTGCAACCTGCTAACCGGACCCCCATACTCCCATCTATCCTCACTACAGCATTTTGCATAACAGTTCCCATACCTGTATATACATTATGTAAATGACTTCAACGTCTTCATGTTTAGGAACAAATAAGAAGGTAAAAAATCCCCCCCCCCTCCAAAAAAGAGCAAACTGTCCACATATAACAGTCTTTATTCTGCTCTGTTACTTTCCAAACACTTTGACCCAGCTTTTACATTAGATAAAGCTTGTTATAGCAGCGTGACCTCTAATAAGGGTAAACGAATTCGCAACTTACCTTAAATGTGAGCTGCCATGCCGATTGACATTGTTACAGGAAACAGAAGAGCAAGTTGTGTGTAATTGTCTGCAAGTGCTTTATGCTGATTGCTGAGAGATGTGTGTGGTTAGGGCAGATTTGTCTCATGTGAATGGGAAGATGTATCAAAGACTCATTTCTGTAAGTACAGACAGATATATATTGTAGACACATGCTGGGACGTCCCATTCTACGTCAGGTGTCGGCTGGGGTACAATATTAAAGGGAAACCACACCTAAAATAAATGAACTGCAATGTTAGAGGGGCCAGTGCGGCACATGTGTCAGACTTCCGTAAAATATCTGCTATTAATCTTGCTATATTTGTGCTGGAGCAGCTGCTACTTCAACCTCACTTTAAGCAAAGAGATAAAAACAAGTGCTTCCTTTTACTTAATACTAATAAATATATGAGTCAGGGGCAGTAAATGTACAATTAATGTCCAAACATTACTATATATATATATATATATATGAATAACCACTTCACAATGACAGTTTCTTCCTATTTTCTGAAAGGTAAAAGGTATGTATTGGTTGAACTAGCAAATCCCATTATCTCAATGACAGTTTCAACAACCTCAACCAGATCTGGGAAGTAAAGTGTCAATACAAAGGTTTTTTTTATCCTCCCATGGGTAATTTGACCAGGTCTGAGCTGGAGAATACATTTCCATTGCACAAGTTACATTGAAGCAGTGTTATAATGAACTGGTGATTACTAGAACAAGCAATTTTGTTGAGTGGGTTCATGGTTCATGCATGGTCAGCTAGAATATTATCCACTCAAGTCAACAAGATGTTTGCAGAATGTTTCCTCAACCACTCAATACTATCTCCTATGATGGGTGGTGCTGAGACACCATAGCTCCTATACCTTTTGACCTACACAATAATGTTCAAGGGGGTCACACACATAGTCAACCCCCCATAAAATAGAAGTACGATGAATTAGGAGCTTGGGGGTTCTGGCTTGTCTAAAAAAAGATGCGTTTTTGAGGTGGAATTTGAAAACTATAGAAAGTAGAGAAATGTATAATGTGTCTATGATTTCCACAGATCAGTGGATAAGGGAGGAATGGAAAACAAGACCATTGATCAAGTCCTTACAAGTTGATATTAACGGCCGGCACCACACACGTACCAAATGAATGTTCAGGCCCTACATGGCTTTGCAGAGACTAAGGTTGCTGGTAGAGCGCATACATTTATAGCAGAATTCTAGCAGAATAATCTATATGACTGCTAGAGAAGAAGTAATGTGGAATGCATGAGAGGTCAAGAAGGTGTATGTCTACTGTAGAGTTTGTATATATGTCTACTGTATGTGACTGTATGTTTAATGCATGCTTTACTGCAACATGATACACTTGAAAAAAGACCAGTAAAGTTTGAAACATTGCGGTGCCATTTGTGAAAATAAAGGCGGTTTTGTAATATTATAGGGAGTGCTGCAAATTCCTTGGGTAAACACATGATGATGTGTGCACCCCTTTAAAAGAAAAAGGTAGCTGGGGTAATAATAAAACTTTCTACTGCAAAGATTGTCAGGTCCAACCCTCAAAGCCACCATTTTTTTTTGCTACGGACTATGAATCTCTCTTTAAAAATAATTGTGAGATCCTTAAAATAATTATGACTGTGTAGTTCTTTTAATACGGTGGGGTTCTCCCTGGAGCATTAGAAAAACAGAAGTGTGAATGTTTTCTACCGCTAAAGTTTTGGGCTCAGCTTCCTTAAACAAAATGTCATGTTTGTTGTTTTTTGATTGTATAATCCGCTGTTTACGTGTCTTAGTGATAAAAACTTTGTAGGGCGTTCAACACAATGGTAGAACCCTTTGCACATATTTCTGTCTTTAAAAATGAGCAGCTCCCAAATTTGTTATATTATGATCCACCGCTTCAGTTCTTGTTTCAGGATCTTACAAAGCTACAAATGGAATGAATAGCTCCATGGAATCCTTTATAAAGAGTCTCAAGCAAAACTGAGGATCAGTACCTAAAGCAATGGAAAAATCAGAAACACTATAGGGTGTAGTATGTTTCAATTATGTAAGATAACACCCTGGGTGTAGATATAACTCTTATTTTGTGCGGTTTCTTAGGTGAGCTTTTCCGCTCCCCTCGAATGTGACACCACCAGTTTACTTCAACAGCCTTCACAGAATTAGGGGGTGTTGCATGTAATATCCCCCTCACAGTATACATTTAAAGGGAAACTGTCATGGGAAAACATGTTTTTTTCAAAAAGCATCAGTTAATAGTGCTGCTCCAGCAGACTGAAATGCACTGAAATCAATTTCTCAAAAGAGCAAACAGATTTTTTTATATACTGTTTTGAAATCTGACATGGGGCTAGACATTTTGTCAATTTCCCAGCTGCCCATGGTCATGTGACTTGTGCCAGCACTTTAGGAGGGAACTGCTTTCTGGCAGGCTGTTGTTTTTCCTTCTCAATGTAACTGAATGCAATGTAGTGGGACATGGGGCCCTCTGATAGGCTTTACGATCGATATCTGGCCGAAAGTTGCACAGATGTCGATCGAATAGGACTAAAAATCCAGTCGGATTGTGGCCGAATCTGTTCGTTGATGCAGTCCTGCGATCCGACCACCAGTATCTCCTCTATAGGGACCTGATCACTGGGCCCTAGGGCACACGTTAAGATGACCCCAATATTGAGGTGGGCAAATCGGGGAGAGATCTGCTCGTTTGGTAACATCGAGGGAGCTGTTATCTGGTTACCTTACCATTGATCTATTATTAGGCTGCTGGGGGGGGGGGTGGAAGGGAGCGGGTGACATCACTCCAACTTGCAGTACAGCAGTAACTGAAGTTTATCAGAGCACAAGTCACATGACTTGGGGCAGCTGGGAAATTGACAATATGTCTATCCCCATGTCAGATTTCAAATTGAAATATAAAAAAATCTGCTCTTTTGAGAAATGGGTTGCAATGCAGAATTATTTTGGAGTAGCAGTATTAACTGATGCTTTTTTTATTTTTTTGAAAAAAACATTTTTTCCCAGGACAGTATCCTTTTAAGCTCAAAAAAGGGACATAGAAAGCCATAGATTAATACTATTTATTGATAATTTTTTTTTTAAAAGAGTATTTTGCACTCACATTACTATGAAGTCAGTCACATATAGTCACAAGTCTTTATGCAGGTTGGCAATAGAGTATAAGGAGGGATGTTTTGCCGGAAACTTGTTTTCTCTCCCTCTCTCTCTCCTTGTGGAGTTCCCCACAGCTTGTAGTGACGTCACTTATGCCTGACGCATTTCGCTGACCAAATCGGCTTCATCAGAGGCATCTGAGGCATCATCATGCCTCTGAGAAAGCCGACCAGATTGGTGAAACGCAAGCAGAAGTGACGTCACTACAAGAGGACTGGGTCATCTATTGATGCAACCCATTGTGGGGAACCTTAAGCTACCGCCAGGTCCAGGATGGTGGTATCTCCAGGGTACCCAAGCATCAGTTGTACCCCATTGTACCCCATTCATCAGGAGAGGCAAGCTGGACACATTGGCAACTATGTGAATGTTCAGGTGTATCAAGAATAACGAACTGTGTCTATTGAGTCCATTTTAGAGCACTTGTAAATTTCCCCTATTATGTTCTATAAGTCCCTCAAATCTGAATCTGGCAATAATACTTTGTTTGAGGAAGTTGTTGTTTTTTTTTTTCTCCTTCTTCAAGAAAAAAACATTAGCAAAATAAGAGGTGAGATCATTGGAAGTTTATGAAAACCCCTTGACTGGTCATAAAAATTGTCCCAGAAGAAAATACTTGGGGATTCCCCTCCATGAGACTCCAGAATGAGGAAACGTTATTGTCCTTTCAGCTGCCCTTTTAGTATTAACAGGGAAAGGACCAGCAAACCCTGATCTCATGATATTTTTGGTTTCCATGCCCCGTTCTGACCCAACTAACAAACTAGTAGCCAACTAACTGATAATTCTCAGGACAGCTTGCGTGCACTGCATGAGGTCTAACCACAGTTTTTTAATACTATATAAGTCTTAGAGCTCCCATTCCAAAGCCTCCACGTTTGATTTTTGAAAGTGAAAATATGTAATTCTTTAGGTACGTTTTGGACCATTGTCTTGTTGTAATGTTTATTCTATGTCTTTGCTGACTTTTTAGATCATGTTGGGGCCAACCACGCTGTACAGTGGACCAGTGGCCACGTCAACCTAGTTCCCATCAACCACCTTTTCCTAAAGGCATTTCTAGCTGTGTCCTTCCTTCCTCTATATATAATACTGTATATTTAAAAAAAATGTCAAGTGACATTGCTATATTTATTGATGACATCACTATATAATGTATTCATATATTATATACATATATATTAAAATATTTTGAATGAAACAAAAAATGTCGGTGTGCTGCACTAAAATAGTTTTATTTTTTGTGTACAGCTATAAATACACACTTTTCATACACTTCGTGTTCTTTATCTTAAGAATCTCGTTTTAAATCTTTAAATGTATACAGATATGGGTATAAGAGACCTGTACTGAATATGAAATGATGACACTTGTCATGAAATGCGTGAGATTTTAGATCCAGATGCAGAGCGTTGCCTTCCTGTCTGTAAGAAGCATTGCGAGGCGCATAGAAAACAAAAAAGCCACTTAAAAGATACCGAAAATGTCAGCACAGAGAGGTGAGTTGTGTGAGTGCAGGTGTGGAAAAGAACAAAGGGAGGGTGGGGTGGAAGTGAGGATATTTGCACCTAATACTGGGGCAGTTCTCAAGACACAGGGCACTCTTATTCCTTGGGCATGTCAAGGACAAAGAAAGTGTATCTTAAAGGATCAAATTTCTCCTTAAAGAGATTATGTCATAGGATTTTTTTCTTTCTACTCCAGTAGTTTTGAAAATCTGGCATGGGGCTAGACATATTGTCATTTTCCCAGGTGCCCCAAGTCATGTCACTTGTGCTTTGATAAGCTTCAGTCATTCTTTACTGCTATAAGCAGCAGCCTAACAACAGAACAATGGGAAGGTAACCAGATAGCAGCTCCCTAACATAAGATAACAGCTGCCTGGTAGATCTAAGAACAACACTCAATAGTAAAATCCAGGTCCCACTGAGACACATTCAGTTACATTGAGTAGGAGAAACAGCCTGCCAGAAAGCAGTTCCCACCTAAAGTGCTGGCTCTTTCTGAAAGCACATGTCCAGGCAAAATGACCTGAGATGCACCTACACACCAATATTACAACTAAATACACTTGTTGATTCAGGAATTAAATTTTATTTGGTGAGAGTGAATTATTTGCAGTGTCATGTAGAAATAAAAACAACATGATAAAAATCATGAATCCTTTTAAAGATACGAAGAAGAATGGAAAGAGAAAGATCTTCTCTGGATGGTTTAATGTTTGCCTCAGCAGAGGTCGGCATGAGCATCATCAATAGACATAGATTTTGCCATTGCTGTCCATATATACGTATAAGTATCTGGATGCTATTTTGGCTGATGATTTGGAAATCTGGGCTGGTTCCTGCAAAATACACTCACTAAATGATATTGGGTGAACAACAGACAAATCAATCATGAGAAACTTATATTGTGTATACAAAAACATGTCACCTTCTGCTAAAGAGTCCATACAATTAGCCAACTGATTTATTGCTTTGCCCCCTTCAACTGATCAGCACTAGTCCAGTCACACAAAAATCTGCCCACACAAAGACCAATGATCAATTCACAGATCAGTTGGAAATAAAGAAATGGTATTTTATTATAATAGGCCAGTTTCTACCAAAAATGAGTATGATAGACCATACCTTTAAATGAGGTCATCCATTCCTTTAATTCATTTGGTCTCCCCTTTCTGTCATAAGCATATCTGTCAGAAGGTCGGTGCCATTAACTGAATACTAGAGCTGGAGCACTGGTTGAGGGGGTTTAGTCTGAAGGCCAGGTTTTGGGGAGAGCTGAGGAGAATGATCATTTTCGCCTAGAATCCCAGCATGAAGGTCAGATAGAGGATGGCATTTGAGGGTGAATACTTATTTGCTGCTCTATACATTTTTAAGAACTAGAAATTATTCTTATGCAATATCTATAGCCTTAACATGGCCCAAGGTGTGACAAATTAAGGAAAGTAAATAAAGGAAAGAGTAGGGGGATCATTTAAAAAACTAATTAACTTCTTGTGACCAATCGGATACTTGCTTTGAGACAGGTAGTGGTACCTTCTGACTGTTGGCTACAGATAACTGGATGTGCTGCAAACACTACCAGTCTGAAATGGGTAAGAAGGATTGGTAAAAGGGTCCCTGCAGAAGATGAGTGAGAACTCAAACTAAAAACATGTTTTTCTGCAGGTGACATCATTTCTGTCACCACAAACCTGAGGTCTGAAGAGCAATTCCCCAACATCAGCCATTTATAAAAGCCACCTTTACAGTTACCAGAGTTTCAGGTGGAACAATGTGTGTACAGAAGCTGATTTTGCTTTGAGGGACAAGTGTCTTTAGAACAGTAACCGCTGATGGTTTAGGAGATGCTATTGGGCATTTGTGTCAGGCACCACGTAGGGCAGGTAGCCTTCAAAAACTGACACTGGCCTCCTCCCTGTGCCAAGTAGTATTGCAAGGGCTTAGCCAGATCAACAACGCTATCAAACTTGACCAGGTGGTGGTGTTTATGACAGCGGCACAATGTCTAAATCACCAAGAAAGAATTTTGTGTAGGGGTACCAGCGGCCAATCCAACCTCTAGCCAACATCTCCAGAAGGTACTTTATTAATCATATGCAGCTATACATGGGCTCTGTAGGATGAGGCCATAAAGAGGTTCAAATATTAATCCAGCACAGAGGTCCTAACCTGATTGGAGACATGCATTCTTCTATGGAATTCCCCAGAAATGCTGAAAGACACATGAAATTGGATTTACGCTGAAAACGTAAATGGGTTAAAACAACAGACAAATAAAAAAAAGGAAATTATGCCAAGCCAGGGTTGCTGTGATGTCTGCCGTCTGCTCTGGTTTCCGGACAACCTGACTTCCCATGATTTTATCTTGACCTGATTTCAGATTTGAAGTTCAAACAAAGTCAACATCTCACATTTGCACCGTTTGATCTCTGTCTAAAAATTGTAAAGGATGTAGAGCTCCTTGATTTTAGGAAAGGGCTTCTTTGGGTGCTTTAAGTAGCGCACAAAGAATTACATTGCAGTTGTTTGGCAAGTCCCATTTAGGGCAATGCTCTTGCTGGGAGTTTTTACCAAAAATACAGATTTCTGCCTCCCATAGGTTAGAATAGTTTTACTCGAACCTTAAACATTACCCTATCTGATTTGAAACCTCGGTTCATCCATCTGTAATGTTTTTTTCGAGACTTTTTGCTGCATCATTGGCCACACTGTATAAATGTAATTGTTTGGGGGAATTGTTTGATATTTCCGTTCCCACTACAAAAGCCACAGCCGCTTATTATTGTATCTTATATTCGGAAATTGGCTGCACTGAGGGGAACTATAATCAGCCCACTAACCATGCTCGGTCTGCTGGAGGCTTTCTCTGCCTGAGCTCACAAACAAATAACTTTCTATTCATTTTGGTTATGGTTTGTCAACTGTCCAACAATGACACGAGTTTAGTAACAATCTAAAGAACAACAATGAGATACCGTTACTCTTAAAATATGAAATGGTTCCCATGACCTTTATGTGTATAACGACTGATGTTTGAGCAGCTCAAAATGAGTCTCGTTCCTTTGTTCCTCTGCCGTTGGCCCACAATAAAGTGGATAGGGTTGAAACCAACTCATAGCCAGACCAAGAATTAGAATTTTCAAATTGTACAGCCAATTGCTCAGGGCAATAAAAACAGCAGGAAACTGTGAAATACAAGAAGGAATCAGAAGAAGCTCTTACAACATGCACTTTATCATCTGCTTGCTTGCGGGGGTCAGATGTTTGTCTGAGTTGACCCCTGTGGTGGACTAAATTGTGCCAGTCTGATAATTTGACCCCCCCCAGGACTACAACGGGGATCACAATAGGGTTAGCAGAGGGCTGAATCCATGACTCAATGTGGTCTTCTAAATCGAAAGTTCTCCTGCCCAAACCTTGAACCCAATCAATAGCTTAACCTGGAATCAAGTTCACAGGTGAATCCAACCTGACATTATACAGTATAGGAATGGTGCAACACAGTTAGTAAATAAACATGGGTATTCTTAATTGAACGTTTCCTTTTCTGCTTGGTATTTCAGGAGAGAATCACTAGGGGCTGTAGAATAGGAATGAAGTACAGTGAAGCTGTAGCTGGTGAAAACCTGGGGAAATGGGGGGCAAGTTGCACAGAAAATGACTTCTCTAACAATAAAGCAAAAACAAAAGCACACAGGAAAGTAGCTTTACGTTTTGTAACACACAGGCTGATAAATTTGCTGCAGTTGCATCGTGGGGGTTTTTGGGTGGCACAGCCCCACCTAGTGGTTGGTACAGTGCAGTTTGCTAAGAGCAATTTCAACCACCAACCATCATGTTCTTCACCCACAATTCTGTGCCCCCCCCCAGCATGAGTAGGTTAACCAGGGGGGGTTTCCTTTGGGTGGGTCAGGTAGAGGCAGAGAAAGGTCAGAGGTGATGGGGAAGTTGGGGAGAGGCAAGAAGGCACACGGGGGGGGGGGCACAGGGTCTGAGGAGAAGAATTCAATTGACTATCTGCTAATATTTGAGTAGGACATTTTACTGAAATAATTCTAAAAAGTTCCTGATTCCCAGGATCTCCCAAATGTTTGTATAGTTTTGTTCAACACAGACATGAGAATAACCCTATTATTATGGTCTGTGTCCTCCTGCTTTCACAACTGACAGCTAGTAGCCACTAACAGCCCCACATTTCCCCACTAGCACCATTAACTTGGGTTCCTACTGACTGACCCTCTAACTATAACCTACAAACACAGACATTTGTTCCCTGTATTCACTTGCACAGCAAAGTCCGTGTCTCCCTGGGATCCAATAAGTGACACTTGCACAGATGACATTTAGACAAGCTGCTGTTTACCGATAGCAGCAGCTTAAAGTGCTACTGGCCTGACCCGATTCCATTGTGTCTTGTCTCCATTGCATAAAAGCTTCAGTTTTTATAAAGTTAATTGTTTTTATTCAAAATCTTTTGCCTTTTGTTCAACCCTTCACTCTCAAAAAGGCCCCTCTTGCTCATGTCAGTTATTAAAGGGATTGTTCCCCTTTAAAATGAACTGTTAGTATGACATAGAGAGGGATATTCTGAGACAATTTGCAGTTGGTTTTCATTTTTTATTTGTGGTTTTTGAATTATTTAGCTTTTTATTCAGCAGCTCTCCAGTTTGTAATTTCAGCAGCTGTTTGCTAGGATTGTGTCTACCATAGCAACCAGGCTAGAGTGTAGAGTGCAGAGAGTGTAGAGTGTTCAGATAGTGTAGAGAGTGCAGAGAGTGTAGAGTGTGTAGAGTGTAGAGAGTTCAGATAGTGTAGAGTGCAGAGAGTGTACAGTGTAGAGTGTGTAGAGAGTGTAGAGTGCAGAGAGTGTAGAGTGTAGAGTGCAGAGAGTGTAGAGAGTGTACAGTGTTGAGTGCAGAGAGTGTCTGTCACCACAAGAGAAAGTATCACTCGCATGCTGTGTGTTAACCATTATCAAGGTCAGGTCTGCACAGACCTAAAAATATAATGTGGTAAATGAAAGTTGTTCCGTGTTCAGGAAATTCAGAGACTATTGCGTCCCCGTTTCATTTATGTGAATCAATGAGAAGCGAGTGCACAACAAGAACATTGAGCACAAACCCAAGAGCCGTGGCCTACATACATCAGCAATAGAAATAGGACCCAGAAACCTCTCCTGCCGTTTCCTTTTATTCATAAGAAAAATCTTACCCCCACTTCTGCTCCCCTACTATTCTGAATAATATTTTGACTTAAACTTTTGACACTATCATGAAAAAACACAGAATTCTGCACCAAAATCCTTTTTTTTTTTTAAACACTTTTTTGGGCTAGACATATTGTCAGTTTCCCAGGAGCCCCCAGTCATGTGACTTGTGCTCTGATAAAATTCAGTCACTCTTTACTGCTGTACTGCAAGATGGAGTGATATCACCCCCCACATCCCCCCCAGTAGCCCATCAGCAGAACAATGGGAAGGTAGCAGCTCCCTAACACAAGATAACAGCTGCCTGGTAGATCTAAGAACAACACTCAATAGTAAAATCCATGTCCCACTGAGACACATTCAGTTACATTGAGTAGGAAAAACAACAGCCTGCCAGAAAGCAGTTCCATTGTGAAGTGCTGGCTCTTTCTGAAAGCACATGACCAGGCAAAATGACCTGAGATGCACCTACACACCAATATTATAAATACACTTGTTGGTTCAGGAATGAAATTTTATATTGTAGAGTGAATTATTTACAGTGTAAACAGTGTAATTTCGAAACAAAAATTACACCTTAAAAATCCTGACAGAATTCCTTTGAAAATGAAAAAGGCCAAACTGGTCAAACAAGACATAATGAGCTCCGTTTAAACAACCACCTCTCCACCATTTGTTTTTGACTGTTTTGCAGTTCTTTATATCAGTTGATTATCTGAACACCAGGACTCTGATCAGAGCATCAATAACCAAAAGTATTTTCAGTGCAAAAGAGGCAGATGGAGGCTAATTAGCTGGCTCATGGAGACCCCAAATACAATACAATATGTGTCTCCTGCTTTTCTAAGGGAGCTTCCTCACATAGGCTGGGCCTGTAAAAATGGGATGGTGAAGAAGAACTTTCAAGACAGAAGTAGGAAATCAAACAGGTTCCATTGTCCCTCGTACTCCTCCATTGTAGAACATCACATTGCTGTTTGACCTTATAGAATAGAGGTGTGAGCATTGGGTCCAGGGAGTCCAGTTGCAGACTGACCAGATGAAGTCCAAAGACTGGATAAGAATGGTAGACAGGGCTTTGCTTTTGGAGTAAAGAATAGAAGACAACTGAATCCAATAATGAATAACTGAATGCCAGAGGTTGGGCATGTGGATATCAACATGTCAATAATCAGGAAGGTGACAAAGGGGCAGGTCCCATGAATAGGCCATGAATCAAGGAAGGAAAACCCAGCAGGTTGTCCCAATGACCAGAGAGTGTAATGACCAAGTAATAAGTAGCAGGGACCTTATAATAACTGTTTTACTGCCATTGACCGTAATGAGGCCAGAGGCAGAAACAGTAGAAACAGAGATAATTAAGGATGCCTATGAGCATTACTGGGAAGACCAAGCTTAGAGAACCTTCAGTGCTTCAACAGAGAAACTACTACAGTGAACTAAGTTCACAGCACAAGCCTGGGTTCAAATCCAGTCAGATCCTACCTCCACCTGACCTAATGAAGTTCATATGATGATATAGACACTCTACAATTGTTCCCTTTAACTCTTTACTGTTTTTTTCTGATGCATTTTAATTTGCTTTTATGGTCTTCTCCCTAAATCAACAATCCCAAGCAACCGGAATGTAGATAGATCCTGAGGACATATTGTTTGTTTTATCCCTTCCCTTTCTACCCAAACCAACTCCTATTCATCTAGGCCAATATCCTAGCTACTGGGGTAAGAAGTGAAAGCATTTAAAAACCTTAAGGGGGGAAAAATAAAGATGCCACTGTCCCAGAAGACATTAATATAGTACTTTAGGTTGAAAAAACACATCCAGTTCAAGCTTAAGTCTATATATAACCTGCCTAACTGCTAGTTGATCCAGAGGAAGGCGAAAACCTATCTGAAGCCTCTCCAATTTGCCTCAGAGGGGGAAAATTCCTTCCTTTGGACCAGTCCCTGGATCAACTTGTAATATGAGCTTCCATAACCCTGTTTCTCCTTCTCAAACCTGCTTGATACTTGGTGAAATGTTCTCCTGCTACTAAATAGTAATTGCTATTCTGTTACTCTTTTTAGGGCCCATATGAAAGATGGACACATAGAGCAATCTTAATCTAGCCCATTGCCCATGAGTTTGCTCAAGTCTCCTCCCCAGTAATCCAGAAAGAGGCCCTGTTAATTGTGGCATAGCTAAATATATATACTTTGTGTCACGGAGGGTTCTGATATTCTATCAAGGTATAATATCTAGAAGAAAGGGTCAAGGTGTACCTTCCACCGGTTCAATCTGTTAATGGAGGGATAATAGCAGATATAGAGTAAAGTACATCAGGTACAGATTTTACAACTCAGAAAGGAAGAAATTGAGGCCAATGATAACATCCTATTTCTAAGTTCTTCTGTTGTATTTAGTCTCATGCAATGGCACATCCTGCATCTACCACATCTTATAACATAAATTTCATTTCTCAGCAAGGAGAGACCAAGAAGCCTTTGAGCCTTTCATCCTTTCAGAACAGCTACTTTCTATATTTTCAGAAAATGAGAATGGTTCTTCTCAGAAAACTTGCAAAGGTACACATTATGTGGTCTCCAAACTACCGCTCTCCAGTAAGGTCCTCTCTAGGTGGATACATGGTGCTCCAGCAGTTGAAGTGAGAAGAGCACCAGCTCATCCTCTCAGATCCAGTCATTCTGGTTTAATGATAACTGTCCACATTGTATTTGGCCACACAGAATATAATCCAGATGTTCGGCCTGATCTGTCAGTTAAGATGAAGGTCTATCAATGTAGTGGCATTATACAATGATGGACCTTGAAAGTAACTTCTATAATTTCAATAAGAAGATGCTATTAGTTCATTAATTTTACTGAGTGAGATAAAATCGTCTCACTCCTACTAAAATACTTTTAATCTGATTATTCTCAAAGGATATCTCCTTATCCATTAGTATTGTACCTTACTATTAATGAATTGTGATCCATATAATCAATTGGATAACTTTATGAATTAGCTAAGCATTTTAGAGGATTCTCACTTACATTAATGAACTCTATATGAATTAAGAATGCACTTCTAACCACTTTCTTTTTCACTATTTATTACTTTTTATCTGAATTGGATCATGTTAATGTAATTTTTATCATATTTAATTATTTATTTTAACCTATGCACTAGCACTTAATTCAATCCATTTTAATGTGGAATGAAATGGTTAGGAATTCACAAATAGTGTTGAGATATCGCATTCAAAGGGAATTTCAGTATAAGAATATTAGTTATATAAGTAGAGGTTCTTTCTTTTCTTCTTAGTTCTTTTTCAAGTTTAATTTCTGACCCGGTCAGACCTCAACTCCAACTCGAAAACCTTTTTCTGATCTTCTGATTATCCCTCTTTTTCTTGATGTTCCATGGCTGTCCTACACCACTAGGTGGAGATCCTATTTTACCTAAGTAGTAGGACACAGACTCCGTCGACTAATTTTTACCATTCATTCCACCTCTACCTTCAAATGAACCATCTTCCGGAAATGTATTGCGCTTTATGAATTAATTATTGGCTTTGCCAGATATCTGTTCTGCAAAATATGCCTCCTGGGATGAATTAGAGATGGAACAAACAAGGCTAAATTATATCAATTTGCTGCTTGTTTGCTTCATGCCTTGGGCTGTCACTTGGTTGCTGGCGAATTAACAGCCCAGCAAGTAAATCTGATGCCAATGTTGTTAATAAGAAATGTATAGATCAGATATGGAAAGTTTCTGTTTAATGAGAACTGTCAACTATCTAGATGAGGCTGAGAGAAGAGTTGGTTTACTCAGTGGACTCATTTGTTACATGGCTTCAGGGCTTTATTCATGTTAAAAAGGCAGGTATACTTCCCTGGAACTACGGTAGATAGAAGAATAAATTGTCTAGGGCACAATGGTGGTGCCAGATATGAAGCTCTTATGTATGTCTGTGAATGATGCCAGTCATGTAAGTGGAATTTAGAGGTTTCTTCAACACTTCCAGTGCAGGAACAACCCTACAGATGCCACTGGCACAACACATGCTGACTAACCATGGCTGAAGGTCCTCATAGCAAAACTGCTGCTCCGTCCATATCATTTCACCACCAATGCTCTCTTCTCCTCTCCAGTTACACCCAGAGCACATACTTCTAATGTCTACTCTGAATTCCAGTCATGTTGATAAAACATAAAAAGGTTTGGACTTTATGTATATAGTTGGACTATATGTAGGAGGGTGATCGATCAATTCTCTGTTATTGCTCAGTATACAACTACTGAAGGTTATGCATTTTAGTCCAATGCAGAAAACAACTTGCAAAATCCTTTATCCCTATATGTGATAGTGCTTGATGCTGTCTCTGTGCAACCCTAAACGCTACCACTCTATAGACCAGACTATTTCTCAACTACTCAAACAGCAAAATGCTCCTGCCTGGAAAGTTTTGATTAATAGTAAAAAAAATGGACACCATGCCAAACATCAGGGACTTCACAGAGACTAATAACCATGTTGACCATCCACACAGATTATAGCACAAATTAGTGGTTGCACACTTGAACCTTTACTAAACCAAACATGAAAAAGCTCTGGCTGCATGCTATAGTACTACCTTGAAATGGCCAGCTAATGATCTCACTTATTGCCTTCTTTGGTTAGAAAAGTTCATGCTAGAAGATATATTTGTTCCACAGGTGAGAAACCGGAAACGTCTCTGTATTTGTCCTAATTTTCCAAGGTTGTCCTGATGGCCACCCAATACTTATACGTAATATTGTGACCCCTTGTGATGACCATTGAGCAACAGAGTTTGTAGCATAGGGAGGTGTTTTCATTCTTTTTGATTAAATGGTCTTCCCACTGCTGGATCCACAGGCTTTTGAAGAGCTTTACAGGAGAAGAAGTTATAAAGGAACGTCTCCTGTAAAGAAAGCTCTTTATGTTACAACAGGAGGGAAGCTTTAGGCTCCCATGGTGTATATGTTCTGTACTAGATTGACTACCTAGAACTCAGTTCTTTTGATATGACCGATACAACCTTTCTACTCAAAGTCCCCCCACCAGTGGTCGATTATAGCAACTCAGGCCATGGCTTCTGCTAGTGGGACAAAAAGAAAGAGGACATCAAGACAATGGATTTGAAATGTTTGTTTCCGTTGCTTCTGCAAATGCTCAAAATTATTTCCAGAATCCTTCCTGACGTCACATTTCTTTTTAGATCCAGACATGATGTTATAATACACTATACTGGAATAAATCAGTGCCCTAGTGCTGAAGCTTAGTGTGTGAGACAACGTTTCAGAAACACATTGTGCCAGTTCCCAGACGCTGGCACAGGTGTTGCTTAGTTATTAAACGCATGAAGGTACAGGGTGTGTAGAAGAATTTCCCTAGATTCATTAGGAGGCTTTCATGAATTTGTGAAGTGCTCACCCAACACAATGGGAAAAGGATCCAGTAAAAGAAAAACTGCCAGTCTTGCCATGATGTATTGTGATAGGGCAGCCAGAGGCCACTAACTCCATCTCTTTTTAAACAGACTATAAATGGTAGAGGTAAATTTGTTCAGACGTATGTAAATTGCACAAGTGTGTAAATACATGCTGTATCTAAACATAAACTAGACATTTATCTCCTTATAGCTGAACACTGGGGTATTCTCCCCGCTTCAGCTGCCCTTTCTTAATGCAGATGCCAGCGCATAAAGCTTGTGACTCTCCAGCTCCTGGGAACCATAGCTGCAATTACAAGTTTGCTAATATATGGAATTGCTAATATAATATACGGAAGCATGGCAGACTCAAAGGGATGTTTGATGGAATCGTTTATTTCAGATTCATTTGTAAAAAAAACAAAGTATTTAACAAAAAAAAGTTCACTTTCTATGCCTCTTATCAATCCCTCACCCCCAAGATCATCTGTAGCCCTGGCAGCTTTTTTATTTGATAAACGGACCTCCCCTTAGGGCAAACTGGAGGACCCAGTGTGTGTCTATGTCCTTAGGGTAAGGGACCACACTCTCTGGTTTGCTTGGGAGTTGTAGTCTTTGCTAGAAGTGAACAGAAGCCGAACATTAACAAGTACAAGTCCAACTTGTGTCCCAGCACGAGCCAAATCTAACAATGGCTTTCCCCATAGCCACTATACAGACACAGATTACAAGATTTAGGTGTGAGAGTTCAGTTCTTGCGATCAGTCTCTTCCGCTACAGAATCTGTGGTGGGTTCTTCCACAGTGTTACTGTTGCTCTCAGACCCAGTATTGCTGTCGCTGGTACCTTCATCTAGGGTGCTGTCCACGGCCTCCTGCCCACTCTCCTTGTCATCTGGGGTCGATATTCCCTCCTCACCATTTTGTTGGCTCTCACTGGTTTCATCTGGTGGGGGCAGGGAAGGTGCGTCTTCTTTAAAAAAAGAAAAATATATATAATTCACTGGGTGGGGGTAGGTGGCACCTTCTAAGGTAATTTGCCTGTTCCTTGTGCTTTAATAGTATTGAGCGGAGAGCGAAGCTGCACTATTTAATCCTCAGGTGTATTGTACACGGCAAGTGTAACATAATAAGGTAATGTGCCGGATATACAGGTTACAACCAGAGCTTAAAGACAACTAATGGCTCCCAAAGAATTTAAATGAGCAATGTGTTACTGACTGGATTTAGACTCGATTGCTTCCTCCCCACCTCACTGAAATGACTGCGCAACTATATCTGCTCAATGTCCGGAGCACCTTACTCACTATACTCAGAAATTCCCAGACACACACCTGTCTCCATAGGGGTCTCTTCCTCCTCAGCCTTCTCTTCTGGTTTTGTCACCTCTTGCTCTTCCTCTGCCGAGGCAACGGCTGCTGCATTCTGATTGCGCTCCGCTTGTTCAGCAGCCTCCTTCTCCCTCTCCTCCTGGCGCTTCCTCGCCTGCTCTTCTGCCTGGGCGATCTCTGCTGCAATTTTATCCATATCCACCTCCACCTTTAAACTACAGAGCTGGTCAAGAGAAGAGAGCAAATCCCATGTTAATTTACAATATCCAAAACCATTCTTTATTTAATGTGGTTGTTAACCTTCCAAACACTTTTCAGTTCAGCCTTTTCAGACTAGAAATAACGGCTTTATGTTTTTGAATGTTTTTTTTTTTTTACCTGGGATCTACACTGAAATGTAAAGAGTGTTGGGGAGCAACAGCAGCATGAAATATATAACCCTTATAATATATAACCCTTATATGGACTGGCAGCTAGAGGAGGCTGTTTGGCTGTTAATTTGGTCTGTATGAAACCAATACTTGTTCCCAAGACAGAGATTTATAAAATAAACACCTGCTTTGGAGGCCACCGGGAGCAACACCCAAGGGGTTGTAAGCAATAGATTACGCATAAACCACTGGTTGGGGACTACTGATCTAGGCTATGAAATTAGATAACAAGCTTTTGTGCACAGGATCCGCAGATCTCATATTATGGAACCCTAGTTAAGTTATAGCAAGACCTTGGTTTGTTTGATTACAACAGGTTAGAGTCTGTGACACTCTTTGAAAAGCTGCTCCATCATGACATGAAAAGATGAAAAATAAAAACATTACATTTCAGTATTAGAAAAACTGAAAAAAAAAGCAATTGTAAAACATTTCTGGTTCCACTACACGGCACTCACATATTTCTTGGCTTTTGCCTCTAGTCAAAGCAAGCTCTGCAGTCACTCTGATTACCTGGAGTTGAGGGAACCTTTAAATAAATGCAATTTACTAGGCTGTTTGGGTTGCAATTAAATGAAATCTTCCCCAGTTATTCACATATAAATGTAACCATAGAGTAAAGCACACGTCCCAACCTCTCTTCACTGATCCTTCTAAATACAGAAGTTGTACAAAAGGTAATGAGCTTTGTGCTGTACAGTGTCGGACAATTCGGATTGTGTTTTATGTTGGTTTATTTGAAGATTCCACAAAAAAGGGAGAATCATTTGTGAGAATGATGAATGTTAATTACCCGCTTCAACTCATTGTTAAAGGACTCTGTGGTTTCCAAGAATTTTCTCTTCTTCTCCTGATGTCGATCTTCGATCTGTAACAATTCTGCCTCCAACTTGCGCTGGTTAAAAAAAAAAAAAAAAGGGGGCAATTAGATTTGGAGTAAGCGCATTTCATTGGCCAGTTTGATTGGATGGTTCTGTGACTAAACTAAAACAGATCCCAGCCCACCTGACTGGTTTCCTCTCAACATATATTTATTCCTGGCAGTTTGGATTCTGTTCCCGCACCTTTTGTACACAAGTCAAACTGAAGGAGCTCATGTAAAAAGAGGGATATTATAGGTCTTTAATAATTATGACATATGAGAAACTAAATGAGCCTTCCATCAAACGAGGGCATGATTTTTGCAATAACCCAAAGGGATGTCGTCTGGTTTCAACATCTTTTATTAGAGCTTCTGCTTGTGAATTCCAGTCCAGATATGAGACTATGAAAAGAAACACACAGGTATGTCCTCTTCATGTTAAAAGGAGTTGCTTATTTTGGAGCAATGGGCTTGGGATTGTGTTCACGCAGACTACGCCCAGAGATTTGGGAGAGGTCGGCTTCTGCCCTGTTTCTAGTAATGACACGGAGTAGCCAGACAGGTTTCCTAATAAAAGAGAGGCCTATACTAGAACACCTGAAATAAGGGTAAACCTCATACACACAAAGGCTGTGAAGCAAATAAGTGGGGGGGGGGGGGGGGGGGGCTTTGTACAGTCAAAGCTGAATATATTCATAATATAGTGAATAAAGTACCCCCTCTTGTAAAATATAAGGATATTATAAGTTACCGAGGAGTTACATGACCATATAAAAGTACGAGGCAGAAGGCCGAGAGTTATTATACAGGTCATGGAACTCCGAGGTAACTTCCAATATCCTCATATTTTACATATTTTGAGCGAGTCATGTGACAGAAATGACATCAGAACTCACCGTTTATAACTGATGACATCAGAACCGTTTATAAGGATATAATTTACAAGATATTCACAGCTTTTGTGTATTACAAATAATCTAATCCCACCAAAGGCACATAATGACAAACTTCTCCTTTTGTTTAGAAAGTGAAGTAAACTAAAAGGACAAATGCAAATGTTTTTGTTCTTACCTGGTGCACCATGAGAGACTGAACTTGTCTTTTCAGAACCTGCATTCGAGCAGTCGTGACCACTGACCGGACATCGGGCACCACACTTTCACTGAGAATTTCACTGATCAGTCTGTGATTCCGCTGGAAACGGGCGGCTGCGGTGTGTTTCATGGAGAAGCCATCGTCATAATCTGGAAGACATTATAAAGCAAAGGCTCATGGTCTGAGGCTGGAGTAGAGGCATTTAGCATAGAGGTCGCCTGAAAAACTTTGGGTCCAAACAGTTCGGTTGTCTGTTGCTATGGTAGCAATTACCCTAGCAACTACACAGTGGCATGACAGATGGAAAGATGCTCATTAAATGCTGGTTCTCACCCTAGCAACCAGAAAGAAATGATAAACCAATCACTACACTAGGCAAAGTTTTGTGCAATAGTGTAGAAGCGTTGTATGGAAAACTAATGGTTTGTACAGACTGGGGGGATGTATGTGACGATGGAGTTCTGCGGAGCAGAGACAAAACCCAAGTGCTCCCACAGCGGGTCTAAAGAAACTATGAAATGGGGAAGTAGGGTGGCTCAATGTGTAGTGCTGGGATCTGGAGATTAAGTTTGGGTGCTACGAGTCTGTTCTCCCAGTGTCTTTGTGGGTTGCTTTCAAGTAGCCCAGGTTGCCCCCACACTCAAACAAGGATGGATAAACATAGACCTACGTACAAGGACCTTCTGATGGGCTTCCCTGTGACTTGGCCAGATGTTGATTGGGCAGGGCTAAAAATCTTGTTGGGTCGCAGATCACATCTAATCATTGATACAGTACTGCAATCCAACCACCCATATTCCTTTCATTATGATCTGATTGCTGGGCCCTAGGGCCCGTGATCAGATGAGCCTCACCCACCTCAATGTGGGCATATTGGGGAGCCATATGCTCATTTGGTGACATCACAAAACGAGTAGATCTCTCTGTTTATGGCCACCTCAATGCTAGGGAAGTTGTAACCTTTGCTTTTACACAAGGGGTTTCCACCAGAATGAGGCACAGAGAGCTTGTGCATTGCTCACTAGATGCCACTCACTAGATGCCACTCACTAGTAGCCACTCACTCACTAGATACCACTCACTTACTAGATGCCACTCACTCACTAGATGCCACTCACTCACTAGATGCCACTCACTAGTAGCCACTCACTAGTAGCCACTCACTAGTAGCCACTCACTAGTAGCCACTCACTAGTAGCCACTCACTAGTAGCCACTCACTAGTAGCCACTCACTAGTAGCCACTCACTAGTAGCCACTCACTAGTAGCCACTCACTAGATGCCACTTCATACTGAACTAACAGGTCACATTGTTGACACTGAGCTACAGACAAACAAGTACTAGAATAGACGCTGCAATTAAAAGTGTTTTGTAACTCGCACAAACACGTAGTGCTTGAAGAACAAGAACGCCTATAAATTATATCTGCCTTATCATAATGTTCTAGAGTCAACAGGAGTCACTATTAGGGTTTACTATACAAGGGACACTTCATAGAATTCTACTGGCCAAAATAAAAAGAAAGTCACGCAGTTGATATAAAAATATTCTGTTCCCTCGCACCCACCAAACTGCCCCATCACCGTATGCAAACGAACTGTCCCCAACGGGCTATTTTAGAAAATGAGGGTTACAAGTAATATACAAGTATAGAAAATGACAAACTGTACTTGGGGAAATGCTGACATTTTGGCTGCGAGTTGTAAGTTATTCATCATATAGTTATTAATGCAAATAAAACTATGAAGATTCTCATTCATCCAGGTCATGGTATATATATATATAAAAAGTAACTCAAAGCAACTGGACTTGCTGAGATATTTTAATGAAGACGTTTCACTGCTCATCCAAGCAGCTTCTTCAGTTCAACTGACTGGTGTATTTGCCGAGAACTCCCCTACACCAGTCAGTTGAACTGAAGAAGCTGCTCGGATGAGCAGTGAAACGTCTTCATTAAAATATCTCAGCAAGTCCAGTTGCTTTGAGTTACTTTTTATATATATATATAATGCAAATAAAGTATTCCATAAGTACAGTAAGAATGTGTACTCCGTAATACATGATCTAAAGCTCTAAACTACAAGGAAATAATATTCAGCATGTCTCTCTTGAGGAGAACACACATATAGCCTTATGTAAGGGGGGGTTTAGTTTATGATAGTTCAGCCACTGCGAGGCAACCTATTTTGAGTTTAAGTTTGCCCATGTCGAGTAACTTATAGCAACCAATAAGAAGATTGCTTTTAAACAGGTAACCAGTAAATCCTACCTGCTGGTTGTTATGGGTTACTGCTCTTGGGCAAAATTAGCGCCTTTTATTACATATGGGGGGGTTGACTCCTAAAAAGAGGAGGCACAAGCTAAAAAGACAGGTGCAAGGTCACTTACCATCAGGATCTTCAGCAGGCTGGATGCTCATATATGGCTCCCCCTTGTCTATACGCGACTGCCTCTGGCGACTTTCCTCCTCGAGGGCGGCTTCCGCTCGACTTTTGGCGTTGATGTAAGCAAGATAAGCAGGAGAGCTGTGGTAAGTCTTCATTGATTCATTGTACTCGATCTAAATAATGGGCACGGAATACATATAGTGATTAGATGAGCAATTCATCTCTTGGCTGCAGATCTGGGATACTAAACGGCAAGAATTGCAGCAGAAGATACAGTAAACCAACACATTTAAAGACAAAGCGATAGTGAAATTAGAATGGAAAAAACAGCTTTGTATCACTTTATCCCCATTATACACCAGTGTGCTTCTCAACTTGAGCTCAGTGGGGTTTTAGGTTAAACATCTTTACTCTCCCTTAAAACAACACAACGGATCCTGAATGGGGGGGGTTGGATGAATACAATAGATTTAAGTGCCTGTAGCACTGCATAGAAATTTCCATTCCTTAAATGAGCAGTAACTATATAACACTTATGAAGCAAGGGAAAGTAGGTACAATCTAATTTGGATCTAAAGGTCTTAAAGGGAAACTGTCATGGGAAAACGTTTTTTTTTTTTAACGCATCAGTTAAAAACAGCTCCCTAACACAAGATAACAGCTGCCTGGTAGATCTAAGAACAACACTCAATAGTAAAATCCAGGTCCCACTGAGACACATTCAGTTACATTGAGAAGGAAAAACAACAGCCTGCCAGAAAGCAGTTCCCTCCTGAAGTGCTGCCACAAGTCACATGACCAGGGGCAGCTGGGAAATTGACAATATGACTAGCCCCATGTCAGATTTCAAAACTGAATATTAAAAAATCTGTTTGCTCTTTTGAGAAATGGATTTCAGTCTACTGGAGCAGCACTATTAACTGATGTGTTTTTTTAAAAAAAACATCTTTTCCCATGACAGTTTCCCTTTAAAAACTTGTACATTCTTTCCAAGCACTTGTTGGGGGTTAATCTTACGATTCCGGTAGATCCTAACCACAACCCTGTTATAAGATGCACCAGAGAGGCTATTTTTGTTAATTACAGGCAAAACTGGACATTGTCAGCCCGTGCCTTTATCCATTATAATACAAAATAATAAGAAACGTTTTGATTGGGGCAAATACAGAAAGAGCGATAACGCAAATAAAAGTAGCAAATGCCAGCCATGCACATTTTACAATTTACTTCTTGCCTCAACCTTGCTCAAGTCAGTAAAGGTAAACATATTATATAATAATAATAATAATATAATTTCCTCTAAAAGGAAAACAACCAGTAAAATAAATTAGGCTTTATCCAAGCAAACATGGGCGTTACCAGGGGTTACAAGTAGGGATGCACCGAATCCAGGATTCGGTTCGGGATTCGGCCAGGATTCGGCCTTTATCTGCAGGATTCGGATTCGGCCGAATCCTTCTGCCTGGCCGAACCGAATCCTAATTTGCATATGCAAATTAGGGCCGGGAGCTAAATCACGTGACTTTTTGGCACAAAACAAGGAAGTAAAAAATGTTTTCCCCTTCCCACCCATAATTTGCATATGCAAATTAGGATTCGGCCAAATCTTTCGGGAAGGATTCGGGGGTTCGGGCCGAATCCCAAATTAGTAGATTTGGTGCATCCCTAGTTACAAGCAACAGGTTTGGAAAGGTTTATATAGATTTCTCACTGCCGTCATGTTAAACAACTAGTTGGTAATGTAAATCATTTAACATTATTACATAAAATGTCGTGAATTAAAAACATTTTCTTGTCCAAGATTAAGAAACAGGTCCACTTTCAGCCAGAATTATTTAGGGAAAATCTCGTTAAGTGGAACTGATGGGAAACGCAGGCCAGAGTGTTACAATGTGAATAAGCAGATTACATTAACAGGTAAGCCATGTAACTGTGGGGGATGCACCGAATCCAAGATTCGATTCGGGATTCAGCCTTTTTCAGCAGGATTCGGCTGAATCTTTGTGCCTGGCTGAACCGAATCAGAATTTGCATATGCAAATTAGGGCCAGGGAGGGAAATCACGTGACTTTTTGGCACAAAACAAGGAAGTAAAAATGTTTCCCCTTTCCCACCTCTAATTTGCATATGCAAATTCTAATTCGTTTTTGCATATGCAAATTAGGGTTCGGTTTGATAATTGCCCGAATCTCTCGAGAAGGAGTTGGGGGTTCGGCCGAATCCAAAATAGTGGATTCGGTGCATCCCTAGTTACTGTACTCCCACTACGTCACATATATGAAGGTTTGCTAGGGAAGCAATCAGAACTTCTATAAATTGCTAATTTAGTGCAGTTTAATAAGTATTTAATAAGCATAAACAAGGATGACTACTCTGCTGGAATCTGCTCACTTGTGTGTCTTTACCCAGAGGCACGGCGTTGGCCTGAGTGCAGACTCATGCGGCTGATTTCAGTGAACCCCCCACATTTCCCTGGTGCTCAGTGTATCAGCACCCACACCGTCGCAGTGGGCGAATGCCGGAGGAAGGGCCGTTTCTCTGCTTGCACTTTTACGTAGGCCAAGGAAAAGCCTTGTGTGGACCCTATTTGTGGAACACCATTTACTATTTCTATGTTTATTTGACAATCACAGTAAAGGTGGCCATACACGGGCAGATAAAAGCTGTGACAGACTATGTCGGCAGTTTATCTGCCCATGTGGGGGGCCCTCCGACGGGCTTTCCCGATCGATATCTGGCCGAAAGTCGGCCAGATGTCGATCGGGCAGGATTAAAAATCCCGTCGGATCGCGGCCGCATCTGTTCGTTGATGCGGTCCCACGATCCGACCGCCCGTACTGATCCGATCGTTGGGCCCTAGGGCCCACAATCGGATCAGCCCGATATCGCCCACCTCAAGGTGGGCATATCGGGGAGAGATCCGCTCGTTTGGCAACATCGCCAAACGAGCGGATCTCTTCGTGTATGGCCACCTTAAAGGTGTACTTTCCTATGAAAAGAGAGATTAATGAGCATCTGTAACCCCCATTAAACAGTTCCCTTTTCTTCAAACAGGGGCTGGTCTTTTCAATGGTACATGATGACGCTATATCCCACTGTCACATGAATGATGTCACTAGCCGAGACCCCGCTGCAAGTCTATAGTGATCGGATCAGGCTGCAACGTGAACTGCATTAGTCTCAGCTGAAGCGGTTAGAAGGCATATATATATATATCTTTTCTTACCTCACTTACAGCATAAATCTTCTATTGCAGGGAGCAGTGAACCTCAGAAATATTCAACCAATCGGTAAAACATTTGCAATACCAGAAACCCAAGAACCTTCCATCACAAAGCTGCCCGAATAAATAATGATGGCCCCACCACCCGATCATTTAATCTTAGCAACTGACTGAACTGCTGAAGACACTACAGTTATGGAACACAGGGCACAGTGCTTTGCTGAACTGCACTATATGGTGACGGCTGTTTATTTAGAAATACAACAGGGAAAGGGGAAGCTAAACTTGAATAAATCTGAGCTTGAAACTATTAAAAAAAAAAAACGAAAGGGGAACTATCATGAAAATGTAATATAAGCTTCCTCATACTGAAACACCAAATTTTCTAAATACAATCAAATATTTTGTCCCGTTTGTAAAATAATCAAGTTTATTTTCACTATTCCTCTCTCAACATCTGTTTCTCTTCATTCTCTCTACATGCAGCAGTTGAGTGTCCGATATTCATTGACAGTTACATCCAATATATCTTATAGGGCCTAGCAGGTAAATTAGGTCACTCAAATAATGGTATTCCAGTAAAAACAAATCCTGCATGTAGAGAGACATGATGTCTGGTGAGTTTAATAGAGTGAGCTCTAATACATCTTCTAGGCAAAAGGAGCCCCCCTATAAGATATATTGGATGTAACAATGAATATCTGACACCCAACTGCTGCATGTAGAGAGACATGATGTCTGGTGAGTTTAATAGAGTGAGCTCTAATACATCTTCTAGGCAAAAGGAGCCCCCCTATAAGATATATTGGATGTAACAATGAATATCTGACGCCCAACTGCTGCATGAAGACAGAATGATGAGAAACAGATGCTGGATGAGGGATAGTGAAGATGAATTTGATTATTATAGAAATTTGAATTGATTGTATTTAGAAAATTTCTTATTTCGGTATGATGTGGCTTAAATTAAATTTTCATGACTGTTGCCCTTTAAGTTTTCAGCTTCCTTTTTAAAACTCCAGCCCGCCAACTATTACTACTATGGAGCATTAACGGATATATTCCTTTTCTATACTTTCAGCTGCTATTTCCAGCCTGGGACCCAGTGAACAAAACTAGCAACCCTCACATTTCAGAGAAAACAAGAGTGGCAAACCTTAGGATCTACTGGGATGGAATTTGAGGAAAATATTGATTTGATTGGTTTTCTACTACTACTAGTTCCTCGTACCTTTTCAGCTTCATATTCGTTCAAGTACTCTTGCTTCTCCTCATCGGTTAGGTCTCGCCACATCCCACCAATGATCTTGCCAATCTCCCACAACTTAAGGTCAGGGTTGGAAGCCTTCACTTGGTCCCAGACCTATTCAAAGACATTGGGGCATGGAGAGGGTTTTTTTTATTATGGTGCCTAATGTTTTAACTATAATGGTTTGGTGTAGCTTAGTGGCAGTTAAGTGGGGCCCTGGAATTTCATATTAGTGGTGCATATAGTCTGAAATTACCCAAACTGGGCCACTCACCTTCCTGCTGTATCGCATATATGGCATCAATGGCTTATCTGGAGGCTTAGGTGGCTTTGGTATAGTAATGCCTGATGAAGCCTTAAAAATGAAAAACACAACAGATTAAAAGAATGTGAAGACCAATCCCGTTTCTAACAATACATTGAGTAAACACGGGTTTAGATCACTTACAAGACACAGAGTTGTGTACAGGTTTTGTGCACTGAAATCAGAAGACATATATGAACACATACAACATATATACTCATTCATATACACGGATACTACTTGAGTTGCCAGGTAGAAAATATATTGTTGCTTGCCAGTGCGGGTCTACGGCACATATTGCAGACTGAACAATCAACTGGCTGAACAATAGTATAGAACACGGGTACGAATAAAAATTAGGATCAGAGAGTGCCTAATATTACATTTCTTTACACCTTTATCTGGGTCCCTGGGGCCACTAGTCATGCAGTATTTATTGGTGCCCCAGAGGTTGGGCCACTGCATGGTCACCTTACGTCTCATATTCAGACATCTTCTGGTCAAATCTAGCACTTTGCAAAAAGCAGGCCAGTCCAATCACCAGCCCCACATAATTCTTGTAGACTTACCATTAGGTTTCCCATCGGCAAGCCATATAAAGGTGCACAATCATTGAGAGTATATTTATTTAAATTTTTTTCTGCCTCACTGTAGACTGGCAGCAAACCCTATATTATTTCCTATGGGATTGTATTGGGTCTCTATTATGGTTATCTTATAATCTAATGCGTTGTATATGAGATGCGCGGGTATCTGCACAGGCCAGGCTGTAAGTGGCACTTTACAATGCGGGGACCTGTACAGGAGGACAATGCATATTCAGATTTTTTTAAGGGAGTGTAAAAGGAGGGTTTAGTTTCCCTTTAATAATACAATGCCCTATACTAGATATGCAACAAGTGACAGTACTAATATTGGGCTGCAGATGGTGCTCACTGGCTAGCTCTCTCATTTTTATACTAAATCATCTTTTGTTACAGTCATTTATCTGCAAACTGGATCAGCTCTAGGAAATGACTCCTATCATTCTTGGCACATGAAGGGCAATTAAACTAGAACCGATTTAATAGTACGTGGCCTCAGTTCTTCTTCTTGGACTTCTCTCAGACAATATGCACAGGGGCTGAGAATAATGAAGATTAGGGAGATTTGGTCTCTCATTGGGGGAGGCAAACAGTTATATATTCACATATAACTACAGAATACTGCCCAAAAGAAAGCCGATTCTGCTATATCCACTTATAACTAATTTATAAAACACTCGTTACCTACACCCTATCGTTTCTGCTTTTGATTATAACTCATGGGAACAACAGAGGCTATGCAACCCCCAAACAAACAAAACATTTAAAGGACAAGAAAAAGCCAAAATAGAAGAAGGCTAAAAATTCAATATTTTGTATACTAAACATGAACTTACTGCACCACAAGCCTAATCAAACAAATGATTTATGCTTTCAAAGTTGGCCACAGGGACCGGTCATCTTGTAACTTTGTTATACATCTTTGCAAGACCAAGACTGCGCACATGCTCAGTGTGATCTGGGCTTCTTAGGGATCGTCATAAATCCATGTTACAAAATTGTAACAATTTAGAGTCTGCACCTGAATTACTGAGCTGTCAGACACACCACAGACACCAACATTCAACTTCACACTTAGAACTTGGAAAAACGGTAAAAGATAAATAATGGAAAGTAATTGAAAAAAGTCTATTTCTGGGGAACAATTTGAAAACAACTGAACAGAAAAAAAGTGTTTGGAAGGTGAACAACCCCTTTTAAGAGCAGAGCAACCCCTTTTAAGAGCAGAGCAACCCCTTTTTAAGAGCACCACTCAAGGACTTTTCAAGTCAAAATATCCACTTTACTGAGATTTTCACGACTATTCTTCTGCTAAAGAAATACGGATGTAAGACTTGGTAGTAGGGATGCACCAAATCCAGGATTCAACCTTCGGATACGCCGAATCCTTTTGCCCAGCCAAATCTGAACCGATTTGCATATGCAAATTAGGGAGTGGGGAGGGAAATTGCATGACTTTTTGTCACAAAACAAGGAAGTAAAAAATGTGGTCATAAAAACATTGAACCAGCCTTCCCTTGCAATCCTCCTAGCGCAGGGATCTGCAATCGTGGCTCTCCAGCTGTTAAGGAACTGCAAGTCCCACAATGCATTTGCCTTTATTAATCACGACAGACTACTTCATTGCATTCTGGGACTTGTAGTTCCTTAACAGCTGGAGAGCCAAGGTTGCAGATCCCTGTCCTAGCGCAATGATAGTAATGACCAGACTCAAACACCAGTTTAACGGATTAGTAAGTCTCATGGGAAGAGGACACTTAGCGACTAGCATATAATCAATAGAAATTAGTTCTAACCGTGTATAACCAGGCTAATTCTCTACAAACCTCAAGATAACAGCAATTTCCCCAAGCATGCCGTAGTATGGAACACGGACACACACACATATAAACAACAAAAGTGCACAAGTAATAAGACCACTGTAGGGTGGTAGTTAATATGGGACTGTGGGTTGTATTCATTTGCCTTCGGCATACTATGGAGTGGAGGGCAACGGACTTTCATGTTTACAGCTAAAAAACTTAAAATGCAATGAACACCATGCAAATCTGATTCTTTACAGCTCCAGGACAACATATTCATGGACAAATTCTTGTGTGTGAAGACTGCCTACAGTTTCAAAGTAAAGTTATTATGCAAATTCCAGTCAACGTTGATGCAAATTTAGCTTTTCACCCACTACTGTTTCAATATCAGTTTGTCCCAAACACCAGCTTCAGCGGAGCAGCAACACCAAGCGTGTCATGTGATTCTCCTACCGTGGCCCTGCTGTTGCTGCCTGCGTTCCCTCCCAGCCTGTAGTTGTTGTAGGCAAGATGGCTGTATGGATTGTATCCCACAAACCCTGGTGTGCTGGGCAATTGCTGATGGAAACAAATGAGACAAAAACACAAATGAGAAATGAGCTCAAACTAGTGAGGAAAAAATTCTATATTAAAAAAATAAATTGTGGAGCTAAAATAAATAATAAAAAAACCACACAAATGAATGTGATAAGCATATGGCACGTAAGCAGCTGGGACCTTCAAATGTGAACGTAAACAAACCATTTTCAGAGGCTTAGAGGAAAAAAACGAAACCTTTATTTTTCATGAAATTCAGTCTTGAAGTAAAACTGCCGTTTCAAAAATCGACCCATGGATAGGAATATCAATGCCTCCTTTCTCTAGAATTAACTCTAGGGGTTGTTCACCTTTGAGTTGACTTTTAGTATAATGTAGAGAGTGATATTCTGAGACAATTTGTAATTGGTTTTCATTTTTTATGGTTTGTGGTTTTTGAGTTATTTAGCTTTTTATTTAGCAGCTTTCCAGTTTGCAGCGTCGGCAATCTGGTTGCTAGGGTCCAATTTACCCTAGCAACCATGCATTGATTTGAATGAGAATATGGAATATTAATAGGAGAGGGTCAGGAAATAAAGATGAATAATAAAAATCGGCAATAACAATAAATGTGCAGCTTTAGAGAGGATTTGTTTTTTTGAGGGTGTCAGTGACCCCCTTTTGAAAGCTAGAAAGCGTCAGGAGAAGAAGTTCATAATTCATAACAAATAAAGAAAACCAATTGAAAAAGTTGCTTAGAACTGGTCATTCTAGAACAGGGATCTGCAACCTTGGCTCTCCAGCTGTTAAGGAACTACAAGTCCCACAATGCAATAAAGGAGTCTGCCATGATTCATAAAGGCAAATGCATTGTGGGACTTGTAGTTCCTTAACAGCTGGAGAGCCAAGGTTGCAGATCCCTGTTCTAGAACATACTAAAAGTTAACCTGAAGATGAAACACCCCTTTAGGCTTTCAACAATTATATTCAAAGGAGGCAAGAATGTGTGTAGTTTAACAGCAAAGCATATTCTAAATGGACGTTTGAAAGTTACAGTTGCTGAAGACATTAGACAAGGATTCCCACTTCACAAAGACACAAAATGACAGCACACATCAGACAGATGCTTCACATGTATTTTATGAGGAGCAGGTGTGGGGATTTATTTTACAGAGGGATCCAAAATGGTTTTGTTGCCAATTTCACACCACAACATTGTGTTTTAATATCAGTGCACATCCATTGCCTGGGCTTAGGATTTGAATCTTGGATTCATTTCCAGCTTGATTTGTCCTGTGTGTCAAGTATGTCACTGCTGTAGCCATCATATAGGTGCCATTATATAGGTGCCATTATATAGGTGCCATCATATAGGTGCCATTTCACAGTCATTTGGGTCCATTTGTAAACAGAACTTGTTACCATGTGGTACCCAAAGAACCTTATGTAATAGCACCACTGATTAATGACAGTACTTATTCCTTTATAATACACAAAAGCCATAAATATCTGGTAAATTATATCCTTATAAACGGTGAGTTCTGATGTCATCAGTTATAAACGGTGAGTTCTGAGGTCATTTCTGTCACATGACTCCCTGTATAATAAATAAAGTTCCCCCAGTTGCAAAATATGAGGATATTAGAAGTTACCTCGGAGTTCCATGACCTGTATAATAACTCTCAGCCTTCAGCCTCGTACTTTTATAAGGTCATGAAACTCCTCGGGAACTTATAATATCCTTATAATACACAAAAGCCATAAATATCTGGTAAATTATATCCTTATAAACGGCGAGTTCTGATGTCATCAGTTATAAACGGTGAGTTCTGATGTCATTTCTGTCACATGACTCACTGAAACTTGTGTATTATAATAAATAAAGTACCCCCAGTTGCAAAATATGAGGATATCAGATATCGATAACTTATAATATCCTTATATTTTACAAGAGGGGGTACTTTATTCACTATATATTTTACAAGAGGGGGTACTTTATTCACTATATATTTTACAAGAGGGGGTACTTTATTCACTATATATTTTACAAGAGGGGGTACTTTATTCACTATATATTTTACAAGAGGGGGTACTTTATTCACTATATATTTTACAAGAGGGGGTACTTTATTCACTATATATTTTACAAGAGGGGGTACTTTATTCACTATATATTTTACAAGAGGGGGTACTTTATTCACTATATAATAAAATCTTTGACAATTTTCTTTTACTCACTGTAGCGGGAGCCGGGGCTGGAGGCGGAGCGTATGATGGTCGTTCTGTAGAAAACACAATAAAACCAGTGCATTATTTAATGCCGATTTATAAAAAAAAAAAACATAATTAATTAAATATGGTCTCTTGATTTAGAGACGTGCAAATGACTATTAGGAATAATGAACAACGTGTTGCACAATCAACAACGCCTTCTCTTCATAGTCTTATTTACAGAAGAGCGACAGTAGATAGAGCGCTTCCACTGGTTCTTACATATGTCTTTAAAGGGGTGGTTCACCTTTAAATGGACTGTCAGTATGATGAAGATATTCTGTATTATTTGCGTTTTTTGACTTATTTAGCTTTTTATTCAGCAGCTCTCCATTTTGAAATGTCAGCTGTCTGGTTGCTAGGGTCCACATTACTCTTGTAACCATGCATTCATTTGGCTAAGTGACTGGAATATGAATAGGAGATAAGCTTAATTAGGAAGGAGAGCAATGAAAAGTTACATTAAAGGGAAACTGTCACGGGAAAACGGTTTTTTTTTTTAAACACATCAGTTAATAGTGCTGCTCCAGTAGACATCTGCACTGAAATCCATTTCTCAAAAGAGCAAACAAATGTATTTATATTCAGGTTTGAAATCTGGCACGGGGCTAGTCATATTGTCAATTTCCCAGCTGCCCCAGGTCATGTGACTTGTGCCAGCACCTCAGGAGGGAACTGCTTTCTGGCAGGCTGTTGTTTTTCCTTCTCAATGTAACTGAATAGTACACAGTGGGACATGGATTTTTACTATTGAGTGTTGTTCTTAGATCTACCAGGCAGCTGTTATCTTGTGTTAGGGAGCTGTTATCTGGTTACCTTCCCATTGTTCTGTTGTTAGGCTGCTGGGTGGGGGAAAGGGAGGGGGTGATATCACTCCAACTTGCAGTACAGCAGTAAAGAGTGATTAAAGTCACGTGACTTGGGGCAGCTGGGAAATTGACAATATGTCTAGCCCCATGTCAGATTTCAAACCTGAATATAAATAAATCTGTTTGCTCTTTTGAGAAATGGATTTCAATGCAGAATTCTTCTGGAACAGCACTATTAACTGATGCGTTTTGACAGGATCCCTTTAACAATACATGTGTAGCCTTACAGAGCATTTGTTTTTGGATGGGGTCAGTGACCCCTGTTTGAAAGCTGGAAAGAATCAAGAGGCAAATTATTACAAAACTATAAAAATAAAGAATGTAGAACAATTGAAAAGTTGCTTTTGGCCATTCCAGAACATACTAAATGTTTATTTAAAGGTGACCCATCCCTTTAAAGGATCTGCATTATTTAAAACAAAACCATTAGAGGAACAAGGGAACTTACTCGACATGTTTGCAGATTTCTTTGATTCAGGCGTCTCCCATAGAATCTACAGTACAAAGAAAAAAAAAACCCAAGAAAACATTAGAAATGTGCGCAAGACAAAAACACTGCGAATAGAAACGTCCTACCGCTACTGACCCTAATACTGCCGGGTCTCCCGCCCACTCCCGACCAGCCCCATCCTTACCCACATACCGAGCACCTTACCCCCGCTGTATCCTCCTGTAGAACTTCTTACAATACCCGGGGCCCGTACCCCCAGCCGCACTAAACTCGCGCACTCACTGCCCTCCTACACTCTTTGTTCCGCTCCGAGGAACCAGCGCCGCTCTCTCTACTTCCGTTTTCGTATTTCCGCTCCAGACTGCAACACTGGTCGGCGGGTACCGGTGCATGCTGGGATAGGAGGGCCCCGGGCCCCACAGCAAAATGGCGCTTAACACTATTCCTTGTCGCGTGAGTGCGGCTCGGCACTTCAACAACGAACGTTACAGATCCCAGTGTCTGTGTAATGATGCTTTTGTTGTAAAAATATCAGTTTCTATCAGAGATACTGAGATTTAGTGAGTAAAACAGACACGAGACGGTGGCGCAGAGGAATTGCTGCATTTGCAGACTCAGTCCCTGTAGAAAATGACTGTTTTGCGCTTGATATTTCCAGAGGCAAAGCACACAGTTATAATTCAGCCTGTGCAGTGTTGCCCAGTTGGATATAAACAGGTCCTGTGTCATTGTGTGTCGGTGTGTGGGATCCGAAATAGGCCCTGGAATTCCAAATACACATAGGCCAATTAGCCACCACAGTAGAGTCCTGCCTGGTCCATTTTTCCGAACCCATACCTGCAACACGAATTTTCACCCCCTTGGACCCGCTACTCAACCCGCAAGTACCTTATCCGCAACTAGGGTTGCCACCTTTTCTACCGGCCTTACTATATATTTATCTTTTTTTCCTATTAACATTGGGATCAACCATCAAAAATACCGGCCAGGTGACAACCCTATCCGCAACCCAAGCTGCGGCCCACTGACCATAAAGAATCAGGAAGAGATGTCATTGTAAACTGGAAGTGACATGATCTGCCACCCGCAAACCTGGAGAACCACCAACCTTTGTCTATACCCGCTCACAAAACTTCTACCTGCAGCCCGCAGGGTACCACTGGTTTTTGTGGGTAACCCATGGATACCCAACCAGGACTCCATGCCATAACATACAGGCCACTCACTGCCAGTCAGGGCCTGAAGAGAAACTAGTGAGGTGCTGCAAGGTCCCAGATATTACTGTGTGTGAGGAAAGTCAGTGGGGAACCCCAGTGGCAGAAAAGCGCACTCTGTTTAGGGTGCGGAAGGAAAGGGGGTCCTTGTCAGGGCTCTGAAGAACAAAGCGTGCTCTTCTCAGGGCACGGAAAGCCAAAGGGAGTCCTTGTCAGGGCTCTGAAGTAACTGCCACATAAGTTGGGACCCCCCAGCAGCTCAGACACCAAACTGTCTGTAATATTATGCGAAGTTGCTCGTGGCTGCTCCAGTCATGTCTGGACTGGGAGTAAAAATCGGCCCTGGCATTCCAAATACACAGAGGCCCAAATAGCCCCCTCCAGCTAGGGTTGCCACCTGTTCCGGCCTTCCTATATATTTATCTTTTTTTCTTATTTATAACATTGGGACCAACCATCAACAAGACTGGCCAGGCCGTTAAAAAACCGGTCAGGTGGCACCTAAAGCCAAAGGGGGTCCTTGTCAGGGCTCTAAAGAATCTGCCACATAAGTGGGGTCCCCCCAGCAGCTCAGACACCAAACTGTCTATAATATTATGTGAAGCTGCTCCTGGCTGGCAGGCTGTATATATATAGCAAAGTTAGATAAAGAGAGAAACAGGACTGGGAGTCAAAATCGGCCCTGGCATTCCAAATACACAGAGGCCCAAACAGCCCCCACCAGCCCACTAAATAGTGATTGTCTGTTCATCTTACAGCAGCCCCTCTGCCATTTGCCTGAACCCACTCACTGCCAGTCAGGGCCTGAAGAGAAACTAGTGAGGTGCTGCAAGGTCCCACTGTGTGTGTGGAAAGTCAGTGGGGAACCCCAGTGGCAGAAAGGTGCACTCTGTTTAGGGTGTGGAAGGAAAGGGGGTCCTTGTCAGGGCTCTGAAGAACAAAGCGTGCTCTTCTCAGGGCACGGAAAGCCAAAGGGAGTCCTTTGTCAGGGCTCTGAAGTAACTGCCACATAAATGGGGACCCCCCCTCCCAGCAGCTCAGACACATAGTTCAGTCCATAAATATTTGGACAGAGACAACTTTTTTCTATTTTTGTCTCTGTACATTAACCACAATGACTTTTAAAAGAAACAACTCAGATGTAGTTGAACTGCAGACTTTCAGCTTCAATTCAGTGGGTTGAACAAAAAGATTGCATAAAAAAGTGAGGAACTAAAGCCTTTTTTAACACAATCACTTCATTTCAGGGGCTCAAAAGTAATTGGACGAATGAAAAAAACTGAAAATAAAATGTTAATTTCTGATACTTGGTTGAATACCCTTTTCTGGCAATGACAGGCTGAAGTGTTGAACTCATGGACATCACCACATTCTGGGTTTCCTCCTTATTAATGTTCTGCCATTCCCCCTCCATAATCTTTATCTTGCCATCATTCTGCTAGAGCTTGATCTTGCTTTCATCTGTCCAAAGAATGTTTTTCCAGAACCCTGCTTGCTTTTTTAGATTTTTTTTTAGCAAACTCAAATCTAGCCTTTGTATTGTTGATGCTTATGAGTGTCTTACACCTTGCACTGCACCCTCTGTATTTACTTTCCTGCAGTCTTCTCTTTATGGTAAACTTGGATATCAATACACCCACCTCCTGGAGAGTGTTGTTCACTTGTTTGGCTGTTGTGTAGGGGTTTCTCTAAATAAGATCATCCACCACTCCAGGGCTTTTATCTGTTCATTGATAATGAAATAATAAATGAATTGCCCACGCCTGCCCATGAAATAGCCTTTCAGTCAATTGTCCAATTACTTTTGAGCCCCTGAAATGAAGTGATTGTGTTAAAAAAGGCTTTAGTTCCTCACATGTTTATGCAATCTTTTTTGTTCAACTCACTGAATTAAAGCTGAAAGTCTGCAGTTCAACTGCATCTGAGTTTCATTTAAAAAGCACACTCTGTTTAGGGTGCAGAAGGAAAGGGAGTCATTGTCAGGGCTCTGAAGAAACTGCCACTTAAGTGGGGGCCCCCAGCAGCTCAGACACCAAATTGTCTGTAATATTATGTTGCTCCTGGCTGGCATTCAGGTCTGGACTATGGTCCTGGCATTTCAAGTACACAGATGCCCAAACAGCCCCCATTAGCCCACTAAATAGTGATTGTCTGTGGCACCTTACAGTAGCCCCCAGCAATTTTCCTGGATCCACTCTCCCCCCTTCTGTATCCCAGCACTTGTCAGATCACATTGGGTGGTGACTCCTTCCCCTCAGAGAACAATACAGAGGAGAGACATGTATACACAGCTCCCCTACAATCACATGAATCAAAGATAGTGGCGCAGTTATTGACAGAGCATGTCAAGCAATAGACCCAATATTATGGGCAGCAAACATGTAGAGGTAACTGGATGCAAGTATGAGCCTCCTGTAATCATTTTAGAAAATATTCTACAAATGTGCGCATTTTGCTTTAAGGGATCAGAGGTTGACACGTTCCTTTGCATGTTTTAGAAAAAACTACAGAAGACTGAATAAATTGATATGCAAAAGAGTAGGATAGCAACTGGTGCACATCAGTGGCACTAGAGCTCCGTCTTCACTTCATCTTAACCAGAAGGAAAAAAAAAACAAATACTCATTAAGCAATATTTTTTATTTTCTTTAATTCTATTTAGAGATGTACCAAATACATCATTTTGAAATGTATCCAAACTGTTAGACATTTTAACCCTGTAGTAAGTTGAGTATTTTAATGTTTATATCGATTCTCACCTGGTCCACTTGAAATGCAACAAAGACAAGCTAAAATATGTCACTGGTGTTTAGACTTAAAATGAAATGAAGTTCAAGCCATAATACTTTGAAATAAAATTACGGGATTCAGAATAGTGAAATAAGTATTGCATCCTGGCAAATGACTAAATCAAATTCTTGATTATGTTCTTACCCCAAAACCTTCTGTACACATAAATGGCTCCCCTTGTTCTTTGAAATCTGTTATTACTTGATATGTAGATATTTCAGACATGGACCTTAAAACATTATCCCAACCCCCCCCCCCTTTAAAGCTGACAAAAAAAAATAGCCCAAAGTATTTAACTACAGGCAGCAGGCTTCTGGTAGATTAAAAACGTTTTAAAAATCCTGTTTGTTACCTTGCTAAGAGCACCAAAATGGGATTTTGAGATCTGAACAGATCTGTTAGAGAAAATGTGAGGCGGTGTGTTATTTTTACCTTTACTTTGACTCACCTTTTCCTTGAATAAAAGTTTGAATACCTGTCTGCTTTGTAACTTAGATGCTTCTAATAACAGATCCCACCTGGCAACTCATTCCTTTACTACTTTTGCTCCCACCATCACCTAAGCTGCAAAAAATACGCATAGCAGGATCACTGCCTAAAATATACATTTTATACTATTTTGATCCCTTTACAGAATTCCTTGGCCAAAATATATCAGGGACAGAGGAGAGGGGAGCCAGTGAGAATTACAGTATATATGACATTCAGTTAAAAGAAAACTAAAGTGCAACATGTTAACATTCCACTTCCTTCTTTAGAGGAATATATGCATTTACTTTGGTGTGATTTTTGCATAGCACGGATACATTCAAGTTTCATTTATAAACCAGAAATATATGGTTATAATGATAATTAATAGTATGAAGTTTTGAGAAGGAACCGTAGCAGTATAAAAATAACTACAACTAGATTCATCTCATAGTCTAGTGCAGTGATCCCCAACCAGTAGCTCATGAGTAACACGTTGCTCTCCAACCCCTTGGATGTTGCTCCCAGTGGCCTCAAAGCAGGAGCTTATTTTTGAATTCCAGGCTTGGAGGCAAGTTTTGGTTGTATAAAAAACAGATGTACTGCCAAACAGAGCCTCAATGTAGGTTTACAATGCACATAGGGACTACCAAATTTCCAATCACAGCGCTTATTTGGCAGCCCAAGAACATTTTTCATACTAGTGTTGCTCTCCAACTCCTTTTACTTCTGAATGTTCAAAAGGTTGGGGATCCCTGGTCTAGTGAGTCTCTGTTTAATCTTTCATACCTGTTCTAATGTCCTCCTGTTTTCTCAAGGTTCAGCTATATCTTTAGACTGTAGCCCAGAAATTCCATCAGGATAAGGTATTGGGTGCCCCAAACAATGCTACATCCACATCAAAATCATTTTAGGGCGACCCCTAAATAAGGCATTTTTCATTAACATTGTAAAACTGCTTATGAGTCAGGAAGGATGTATACATGTGAAAAAGGAGGGTTTTAACCAATAACCATAAACCTACATTTTTATTTGTTATATAGTGTAACATCTAGTACAGGTATGGGATCCGTTATCCAGAAACCCGTTCGAATAATGGAAAGACTGTCTCCCATAGACTCCATTATAATCAAATCATCCAAATTTTTAAACAAGTTTTCCCTTTTCTCTATAATAATAATAAAACAGTAGCTTGCACTTGCTCCAAACTAAGTTATAATCAATCCTTATTGGAAGCAAAACCAGCCTATTGGGTTTATTTAATATTTACATGATTTTCTTGTAGTCTTAAGGTCTGAAGATCCAAATTACGGAAAGACCCATTATCCAGAAATCCCTAGGTCACAAGCATTCTGGATAATAGGTCCCATACCTGGATTACCACTTTTTGTTGCAGGTACAAACATAAATCAGACTCGTTTCACCTTTTGATAGTAGTGTGTACTGATGCACTTTGCCATGAAATCCATTTTGTCCATAAAGTTATCTTTGGATTGCTGGAAGTAGCTCATGGGCTCATAGAGGGAATGCTACATGAGCGTCTCATTATCAACCGAACTTCTATGTCTTTTAAATTTTCCTCTTGATTGAGACTTGCTTGAGACCCTTTCTCATCAGATGCAGCCATGTGAAGATCAAATCTCAAGGACATGGACTTCTTCCTAAGTTTGGGATTATCTTTAAAGAACGACCCCTCCCATTCTTTAATAACTTTGCCCACTTTGTCCGTCCTGTGAAAATAAGTTAGGAATATCAGTCCGTTAGTATAAATAATTTACTGCAGCTTCTCCCGGAGGAAGCTTCTGCTTTAGTACCATTTGCTAGTATACACAGCCACTAAAAGAAAATGTGAAACTGCGTGACTATGTGAACCACTCCTACACCAAGAAGACAACAACACTGAGCTCTTATAACACATTACAGTTCTTTGCAAGGAAGCCAAGCCTTCTGATAATATACTTAGGCATTTGTGGGTGTCTTTGCTTTAAATCTTTTGAGACGTGGGCTTTAATATATTGGTTACGTTGTATGTATTGATCTATCGCATGAATAGATGATCTAACCATGCCATGCAGGACAAGGTCTGAAGGTGTAAGGCCTATAAAGTAGTGATGTACGGGCCTAAACGATACCCGCGGGTCGGAGGGTTCGGGCAACCTCACGGCAGGCGGGTGGGGGTTGAGCTCTTCTTCTGCTCTTGCCGCCTGGCACCTTCAAATGCCGGCTTCCATTTTTATAGCTGTGCGTCTGCTCGCCCTGCCCTTTTTGTGATGTCATAGGTGCACGGGTCTATATAAGGAACCTGGAAGCACAGTTGTGGCGTGCGCAGGCTGAGGGAGGGCGAATTAGGGTTGGGAAAATCCCAACCTGCACATGACTACTATAAAGTGATGTGAGTGTGACCAGTATTCTTTACAACTAATGCGCTTTGGTGAATTAATTTTGACCAGGAATTTGTAAAGCTGAAAACCCCCAGAACCAAAACAGTTTCTTCTGACCTGTTGCTAAGATATTGTTTTGAATAAAAACTTACTGAACAGTGCCACTTGCTTTTAAACCTTCTTCCTCGATTTTTCCATTAAATATTGGCAACTTTTGTTTGAATTCATTGTCGCTCTCACCAATCTTGTCACCACTTGAGCCTGTAGGAAGGTATTTATTTGGGGTCAATCAATGCTGTGAGGTTGCTTGTGAACATTGAAATGGTTTAATTCTCTACTTAGTTTTCCTTACTTTCATCATCCTCACTGAACCAGCTCCCAGATTCCTCAAGGCAGTTTTCACTCTGATTCTGTGAAGCCTCTTGATCAGCATCCGTCTCTGAATCCCAGCTGATACCTGCATTAACCAATCAGGTAAGCAACCTTTACTGTTATAGAGGAAATGTAGCACTTTTCAGGATACTCACCAGGAGGAAAGGCAAACGCTATTCTACTTGTGGTTGGTTTTTGCTCTTGACATTTCCCAGCATCAGAACCAACCAATCTAAATGTAGAAAATAAGAATATTAAATTGGTCGTTAAAATGCAGATACAACAGCTTCCAGGTTAAACCAAGGATCTGAGAATATTCAATCAAAGAGAGGGTTTTCAAACACAGACTGGTTTATGAAAATTTGTTTATAAAAACCGTTTATTTTCCAATGTGGAAAAAAGTTATCACAACTCCCTAGATTTCTTCTTTCTTATACAGAAAGATATCTATGTAGTGAGTGGTATTCACATGTACTCAGCACATTTGTGCAGTACAATAGGTGTACATAGTGGGCCCTTTACAAGGAAACATCTCTCCAGCACAAACCATGGTGCAAAATTGGAGAACACTTACATTAAGTACTTTTGCAGGCATATAACACAAAAATCTCTAAAAAGTGGCTTTTAATTGTTTTAGAAAAATCTATACAATTTTTTAGTAGTATTTAGTATGCAATACAGATATTCTTACTTAAAATAAATTCACCTCTTTTCTTCTCTCTCCAGTAGGGTTCGATAGGCTGAGATCTCATGCTCCAGCTTCATATTGGTATTCAGGAGCATCTTGTGCTTTTGTAGTTGGGTTCTGATGCCCTGCCTCACCTCCTTTAGCTCTTGCTCCAAATCTGAAATCACTGTAGCCAGATCTTTCAGTTGCTTCTGGTGTTGCTGCTTGGTAGCATGCAGGGTGTATTTCAAGCTCCTTTCCTTTAAAACAGTGTAAATAAGATCATCTGTTTAACTTAATACTCTAGTTTAAAAATGATTATGGCTTTTATGTAATGTCTCTTTCCTTTGTAATGCTGTCAAGCTGTCAATAATAATTTTCTACATTGCTCTTGGGAAATCATCCTATATGCGAGGAAACTGAATGAGATCTAATTCAAACTACTCTGGTTTACCAAATTCAGAGAATTTCCAAGAAAACAAATTTTCCTCAATTTTAGAATTGGTAATTGTCATCTCGTCATAAGAAAGCTCTGCATAGAATTATATGTCAGTGTACCTGATAATTGCTGTGGTTACAAAATGTTGCCCAGTCTATTTCATAACTAGTGTTTCTGGGTCCTTTATGACTACTCACACACTTCAATGCTTTGTAATATATACCAAAGCTTGGAGAGTGTCAATCTCTGTTTGAAGGCTTTTCCACTGTCGCCTGGCTTCATTGAGGCTGGCTCTGGCTTCTCTCAGCTCTTCTTCTTCCTTCTCCATTTTCTCCCGTGCTTCTTCTTCTAGCTGTAAGTGACATAGAAACTGCAGCGTTAGGCTCTTTGGAGTGCAGATTTAACATCTGCTTAGAATCTCAAATGTAAGACTCACGTAGATGTCATCATAGAACAATAAAAGAATTCATGTAATACAGTTAGATCTCAAAATGAAAGAATATTAATAATTAAAAAAGTCTTGTCTTCATATCCTTTCTCTGTTTTGGTTCTGGCACCAGTGAGAGCATCTCCTGATGTTTAGGCTGTATGCCCAACCTGGTTTGTTGATTTACATAAGGGTCTCAATATGACTGTCACATGGGTGGCCAAATCAGGCAAAGATCTTCTTGTCTGCTGACCCTGCCAAACAAGCCTTTGCATGTATGGATGGTATTGATTCAGCAATTTGCACTGTGCTGAACTTTTTGCATGCTCGTTACTCTTCAAATTTTTTAACATTTGAATGTGACTCACAGGTAAAATAAGTAGGGGATCCCTATTGTAGAACATGGTCTGTGTCTGTTGCTGAGTTCTCCAGTTTACAATCACGTATTATCTAAGTTAGCTAATTGAACAAAGGGTCAAATGGGACTTGAAGCAACTTTTTTTAAAACTTGCTTTTGACGCTACCATTTTTAAGCATTGATCCAAATTAAACTGTCCCACAAATGGGAATGATAGGCAGCTCACAACTCCCATCTACTCCAGTACAGCTTTCTGGTCCTGGCCTATTGCTACTCCCATCATAAATAGTAGAATAAACAGACTTACTGTATGAGTAAATGTCCACAGAAGGTATTAGTTAAAGTAGACAGAAACAACAATGAGCAATAATAGAGACCTGGTTCATATTTAGAGCGTTCCCGATTTAAACATAACTTTTTAAAAAGCCTTATTTTTGTGTGTGTGTAATTATTAGCCTCCCATTTCAGCCTCGTTCCAGCATGCAAAGAAAAAACGTTTACTGTTTGCTGTAGTGACTGAATGAGTATCAGAGAGCTATATAAAATGGCATAGCAACCAAACTAAGCTAAACGAAGGGGAGAAAGTACATAGTAATTACGACGTTGTACCTGTATAACTGCTTTGGTAGTCTGTGTGCTAAGTACAGGTTTCCATTTCTGCCCCAGAGAGATGTGGGATGGGGCAGAGCTCGGCCTATTGTGACTCTGCAGCAGAGCAGTAGATCCCGCATGACGGGTCGGCTATACCCTGTGCCAGTTACGTTCACCCTGAGTAGCAAAACTTTACAAAATATTAGAGTAAACAGCTTTTTTTGTTTTCCTATGAATTCTGTAGAAACGTTTAAAAATTTTAAGGCTCAGAACAGAGTCTCCTGCACAAGGTAACTGGCTTGGACCATCTCCAGATCTAATACAAGTTAGCTGAGGATCGCCGGGTAAATACCATTCTCATCTCTCTTTTTATACCATCTAGCGCTGCACTGAGATACTCCAGGTGTAAATATAGTCTGAAGGAACAAAGACAATGGTGCCCCACAAGAATGAACAATGACAGCTGTTTTCATTTTAGAATGTCATTTCAGTAGTAGTATTAGTGGCAGCTACTGGGTTAATCTTCAGCAATACCAGGAGCAAAATGGCGTTGTATGACTTATTACCTTATAATAATCCAATAAACCCAGCATCCACATCAAATGAATTGGATTTAAAGCCTAAAATCATTTATTTATATGCATAGGGCTATCAAGCTGTATGGATAAACCAAGCACATCAAAAGAGGTGCCTGGGTGCTCCATATTTTAAAAGTAATAAAGGCTCACACTCTCTCTCAATGGTTTTCTATTTAGAGATGTCGGAAGTAGGGACTTTTAAAAAAATAAGATGGACATATCTCAAGCAGAAGAGTCCATGTTCTGATGTTAGTCGGGGGAACGTGAAGTCTTTTAGGTGAGGGATACATTATAACATAATGGAAGATGACATCATAACAAATATAAAATAAGGCCTTAATGTGTCTGATGCAAGAAATAGAACTTGCTGATCATCTGCTGCAATAGGCCAGAATTCAGCACCAGGCCTATTAATATTCATTAATACAAATAGGCATTTATCCAGCTGATCATAAAAACCCCAGGCTAGGGTGCATTCTGGATATATTGAGCTGGATGATCAGCATTTAGTAGTTTGATGCCCTCTGCAGTGGTGCTCCCTCCCCAGCATTTATTGCACTAAGGCAGCAGGAAAAAAGCTGAGTCAGGCAGGGAATGACTCTGCATGGATCCCCCCCCCCCCCTGAGGTCTCCCTGTCAAATTGTTACCTGGGTGCTGGTTGAAAGGTCCAGAGGCATCTGACTGCTGCTGATGAGGGATTCATAGTGTGTCCTGATCTCATTGAGGAGCTGGGACAGTTCCATCCTGCTCCCATCCTCCACCACGGCAAACTGAATCTCATCGATAGGGGGAATTAACTGCTGCACAGCCTGGACTGCCTGCAGTCATTAGGAGAGACAGTGAAAAAACAGCGCCAAACCCACATTCATCCTTCCTGTTTCTTTTAGAGAAAGTTAAATAGGAATATAATATAAATATAATAATTTAATATGTACTTCTAGCCTAGCATAGAATAACATTGGGTGATTTGTGCATTCTTTGAATCACGTCACCAAGGACCTACTAATTGTATTGAAAACTTTAATATTTGAGGTCTTGTTAAAGATCCTGAATGTCTCATTATTCCTACCTTTTTATTTTTAAAGTAAACATAAATCCTTGAAGTGGGCTAAGGTGTATTTTTGTGTTATTCTTTTTTTCTGATGTGAATACTTGTGTCTTCCACCAAGTGTTTTGCAGAACCCACCATCTTCAGCAAACAAATCCCAGTTGCAACAAAAATGTTCATAATATACGGTAAATACAGTATCATATAAAGATAAAGGGGCTGCAGCTAGTTACTGGGGCAGGTCTCTTGGAGCACAGAAACCTAGGGTTACCCCCTTAAATAAAGCACTGCCTGCATTCCCATGCCCTAGCCGTACCCTAACTTGCACGTCATTCAAACAATTGCAGTGGACACAACTTGGAATGGAGCTACAATACAGAACACTGCATTATTTGCTTCAGAATTTCATTTATAAATGACCCCTAAGAATGCAGACAGCTATTCCCTGTACATTTTCTGTGTACTGTTTCTTGCAAATGTTACAGCATAAAGTCTCTGCTGCCAGCTGGCATTAAACCTCTAAGCCTTAGTCGTGTCTTCTTGGTCTATCATATAAATAATTAGGCAGTGGTTCTACATAATGGATTAAACAGGGTTTTCTAGTAATATTATTAGATATGCTCAAGGTTGTCACTTTCAGCTATGTCGTGGGGCATTTACTGGACATATCACAGTTCATTGGACCATATTGTAATAATTGGATAATGCTGTAGTCATACAGAAGCCTGTGGACCCCTGTTACAGGCTGTGGGCTATACATTTTTTTGGAGGGTCAGTAGGCTTTACACATCTAAGATGTGGGTGGTTATGTGGCAGATTTCATTCAGTGTTGCTAAATGTACACAGCAGGTGCATAATTACCAGGGGAGCAGGGCATGTGACTGCCCCAGGGCCCACGCTCCTGGAGATTTTCAAAAATACAGACAGAATCCAATGAGCCCCACAAGGAAGGAGCCCTTAGACCAGTGATCCCCAACCAGTAGCATGTGAGCAACATGTTGCTCTCCAACATCTTGGATGTTGCTCCCAGTGGCCTCAAAGCAGGT